>APFE030050761.1:239134-253024 GCA_000404065.3 Pinus taeda
TAAAAGAGATCGGGCAAAGAGGAAGCTCTGGTTAAACCAGAGGAAGTATGTCGAGACAATATTGTAGAGGTTTAATATGTAGGATAGTAAACCGGTGAAAGTTCCTATTCCTGTAGGTGTAAAGTTATCTGTTGAATAGTGTTCCAAGACACAAGAAGAGAAAGAGGACATGTCCCGTGTTCCATATGCAAGTGCAGTATTTAGCCTGATGTATGCGATGGTTTGTACTAGACCAGAGATTGCACATGCAGTGGGAGTATTAAGCAAGTTTATGTCAAAACCAGGGAAGGAGCATTGGACAACAGTGAAACAGGTTTTCGGGTATTTCCATGGCACTAGTGATTATGGTTTGGGCTACCAAGGAAGACCAGGATTGGACAAAGTTTTGGATATCCGTGGCTTTGTTGATGCAGACTGGGCTGGAGATCTAGAGCAGAGAAGATCTACAAGTGGGTATGTGTTTAACGTATTTGGAGGTGCAGTCAGTTGGATTAGTAAGAAACAATCTATAGTGGCACTATCAACTACAGAGGCAGAATACATGGTAGCCACTCATGCAAGCAAGGAAGCAGTTTGGTTGCAGAGATTGTGTTCAAGTATGGGGTTAGTACAGGGAGCTATAAGGATAGACTATGATAGCCAAATTGCAATTTTCTTGGCAAAGAACCCTGCTTATCATTCAAAGACAAAGCATATTGATGTTCAGTATCACTTTGTGAGGGATATGATAGAAGACAAAAATGTTTTGCTAGTAAAGGTGGACACTTTGAAAAATACTGCAGATGCATTGTACAAAATCAGTGAGCTCTGAGAAGTTCTCTTGGTGTAGAGAAACAATGGGCGTTGCAGGGCTGGATAAATGACTAAGCTCTCCTGTGGCCCCCTATGGAAAGAAAACAACAAGTGGGGGAATGTTGGGTTGTGTTATATTCTTTCCACGACTAGCCCTCCTAGTTAACCAGGGGTTTAGAGGGGGTGTGGAGCCCCTGCTTCGTTGCACCGATTGCGCAGCGGGGGGGTCACAGGGGGTTTGAGTGGGGCGGGTAGCCCCCCTCTACGGGGTCTGGGGCAACAAACCCGGGATTTTTTTTTTTGGACCCTATATTAGGTGGGCAGACCTACCATGGTTTTGTGCATGGTTTTCACACATGGTTTTGGGCGCGATGGTTTTCGGTCCATGGTATTGGATGCTTCGGCATGTATAAATATGTATTGTAACATTGAAAGGAATATAATGAAAACTCAATTTGGAAGTCTTGGTTTTGGGATCCAGGGGAAAATCTCTATGTATATGTGTTTTATGTAGTGTTGCGAACATCTCGATAACATCCCGATTTTATCTCGAAATCACGATTTTTTGGCATGGCCGATGTTTGCCGATTTTTAAATATATTTTTATGGTATCTTAATTTTTCCGATGTTTGCCGATTTTTTACTAATTTTTTCCCAATTTTTACGATTTTTTCATTTTGCAAACCCTTGCCGATTTTATCTTGATGTCGATGTTCGCAACATTGGTTTTATGTGTTATGCTCTCGCATTGTTTATTTTCCGTATTTTAGAATTCATATGCAGGTAATTTCTGTACGGGGTTAAAACCTACACCATGCTTGGATGTGTGGTATACTTTTCTGCAAAAATCAATTGTCATTATTGATGATTTGCTCATGGGTGATGTTACTCCATTGTAAACCATTCCTTGGGAACTAAAAACTACTCAAAGTTACCTACAATAATATGCACATGACATGTTTGACAAAATGTCTAATTGGAGGATTCATTGAAAAAATTAGAAAACAGAGGCCTCATCATCACAATTGTACTTGTCATCATTGAACTAAACATGGATGAGATCGTCACAAAGGCTCTTAACAAACTAGCAGCAATAATCAACCGATCCCTTTCCAAGGGGATACTTTCTATGCTACTGCAAGAGTAGCCACAGAGGGAATATGAAATGGGGCACAAAATCTATACACTTGGGATATACTTGAGTTTCATGGGGGTTACAATAAAAGCCCTTCTCAAATTGGAAGAACTTGCTTCACTCCTCTCCAAGGTGGATTATCCAGATGGTAAGAGCTTGATTTGGGCTCTAAAACCAACCATGCTTGCCTTATTACAACCCAAGTATTTGGGGCATCCTTGTGCAGGGGTCAAGCTTGCAATTGCGTCTTGTCTCAGTAGTATCACGATGCTTACTACACCTATACCTCCTTACAGTGATGACATAATAAGGAGAGTCTTCAGATTGATAGTGGAGACCTTTCAGGATTTGGACAAAAGTGAGAGCCCTACCTTTGGAAAGAGGCTAGAGGTTCGAGAAGTCATGGCCTTGGTTAGATCTTATGACCTCATGTTTGACCTGGAGTGTGATGACTTGATCTTGCAGATGTTCCAATGCTTCTTCAACGTTAGGAAACATCATCCTGACACAGTCATAACACATGCAATCCATTTTATCCTCATGATGGGAGGTCATGATGCCATTTGCAGGAGGTTGCAGTCTAGATTGTTGTCTATGTGGAGGAGAGAACAATTGGTTTTGCCTGTTGTTTATGAACTAGCAAAAAGGTTGGTTGAGCAGAACATTGGGTTGTTTAGGAGACGATTGACCCAGGAGGAGTTGGAATGGATTTGTGGTAACCAACCTGTGAAAATTTGGAAGCCCAAATTTCTATTGCAGCAACTGATTACGTTTCTTCTATTTGTTAATTATTGAACAAAATTATTCACTGTTTCCTACAGTAAACACCGAAACTAATACACTGCAACCTTCACCATTTAAATAAAATACGGAAACAAGAAATTTAACAAGAAAGAAATACACAACACATCTACATAGTTATTTTTGGACAAATGTCCCCGGAAAAACCCAATGCGGGAAAATCGGTGCAACAACTAAGGGTTTTATTATTATGCAAGTAGTAACTCTGAGTACAATTCGTTGGATTCCCAACTGGCTATCCGATACAGAGAGAAACTGGACAAAACGAAATTGTGAGATGATCTCACCCTGTCACTGGAAGATTCGACTTTGATCTACTGGAAGTGAGCCTCTGCATCCCTTCTGCGTTAGCCTCTGCGCAAAACTGCGTCAACCCACTCAGTCTTTGCATCACCTTTGTTGGGGACTGCACTGCTCCTCCTTCTGACCCTCTGCTGGCTGGAAACTTCGATTCTCAGCCTCTCGGTCTCACACCGTAGCTCCCGGCTTCTAAAACTCGATTTCCTCAATAGGAATTCGATCTCCCTTCAAACTATGTTTCCACTGTGTTAGCTTTGCGTGGCCTAACGTCAGCCTCTTTAGATGTCGTTCTCCTCTCTTTGCCTTGTACTCTCTGGCCCAGGAAAACTCCTCACCGGATACTATCCCTGCCCCTCTCTGCAAAAGATCACTTCGAATTTCTCTCCCGCCAACTGTTGTGCTTTAGAAATTCGATCTTCTGATCTCCACTTGATGTGTCTTCCAAATGCCCCTCAAGCCTCCTCTTATAATCCTTCTGTTGAGAACCAACAACCCAGATTACATCTTAATCAATGGCTCAGATCATTTTGGCTTGATCCTCATCTTCTTCTGGAAGTTTCACCCACAGTTAGATTAATACCCTTTAATTATTTTAAGTTCCTAAGTTTAGACTTAGGCACTGATTAAAAATAATTAATTATTTTAATAAAATTGGTTCCATGTGGAATTTCCCAAAACGATTTATGGGTATTGTGGAATACATGTGTCCAAGCCTCCCTGCAAGTTTTAAGGCTTAGAGCACATCCGATGCTACCAGAAATAAACACTCCCTCTTAGCGAGGAATGTGCTCTAGCAATACCTGCTGAAGCATCACCCTTCTCTGTAACATCTCCCTTTGCGTTGATGATGTTTGACATTTCTGCCCATCAACCACTGCGCAAATATTACATTTGTACTATTATTGACACTGCCACTGCCAACACTACATCTGTACTGCAGCTCCCTCTCAAATTCTGCATCCGTGCTGCTACTGGCACTACCATTGCCAACACTGCATCTGCACTGCAACTTTCTCCAACTGCTGTTGCTACTGCATCAGCAACAAAAAAAATCCAAAATTACTGAACTGGTGTTCAGCATGATGCATCTTGTTGCTGGAGTTTTGACTGTTGCTAGTCTCTGCGCTGATGCTTTGAAGCCTTTACGCTATTGTTGACTTTTCTCTGTGCCAACTGCACTCCTACCAACTCTAGCTCTGTGTTGCTTAGTCTCTGGCGCTCCTAGCCACTACATCTGTCACTCCGACACTCCTCTGCACCAACTGACACTGGTCCATCCTGCTACTTCTGATCTGGGATCCTAGAGCAAGGTATTGATCCAAGAAGTGGACTCCTCAAGGATCTTGCCCATCTGCAGTTCTTTCGAACTACAGGTCTATATCACCCCACCTCTGGGCGATCATGACAAACTCCTCTTCGATTTGTGCAGATGCAACGTTCAGATCATGCTTCTCGTCCCTGCCCTTCTTCTTGAGAGGACACTGTGTAGCATAGTGACTAAGTTAGCCAAACCGGAAGCACTTGATCTTCGAAACATCTTTCTTCTTCTTCCGTTGCTCCTGCTGCCCCTTAGATGTGATGCATTCTCATCTTCTTCCTTTGGCTTCGTCCCACTGCCGTTGTTGCTACTATCAAGTTTGCACTTGACTAAGTCCCTCCTCATCTCTTCCTGCTGAAGAGTGGCCCACATTCCTTCCTAATTTGGAAATCTCTCTCTGCCCAGGATGCTCTGGACAAATACTTGCCATTCTTCTGAGACTAAATTTAGGGCCAGCCTCACCATCTTGGTAGGCTGAGGTTTTGACCCCACAATTGCCAATGAGTCTCGGATCTCTTGAAGCTTCGTAAGGAATGGATCAATGCATTCCCCCTTCTGCATTTGCATGGATCTCATCTTCTACTCCAAGTACATATTACGCAGCTCGGAAGATCCTTCGTATAGTGTGGCCAAAGCTTCCCACATTTGCCGAGCAATATCCTTGCTGGCAATGTGACACACTACATGATCCCTCACTCCGTCGAGGATCAACTACTTGGCCTTTGTCATCTCGACCTTGTATTTCTTGAGTGGATCTGGATCCGCGGGTACAACTAGCACACTGTCGACGTAAGTTTTGAGGTCGTGCTCATCCAGAAGGCATGAGATCCTTGCCTTCTAGACCACATAATTGGATGTACCATCCAACCAATCCTGATCTCTTAATCCATTGGCTGTCATCTCTGCCAATCAAAAAAGTCGAATGACCTCCTCTCTCCTCTGCGCTGCTGCTGGGCGAGCCTACGCACTCCCTGCTGGAGTCAGTAGATCTGCTACCCCTTGTTGCTGCTTAGCAAATGAGAATTCAAATTCCCTGGCTAGGAATTCCCTGAGGAAGAAATTCCCTCAGGTGCCTCTCTTCTTCCTTTTGACATATTTTTGCCCAGCAATTGCTTGCAGAAATTGCGTCACACCGGAAACCCCTCTTTGCTAAAGTTGTTGTGCTGCTCCTTCTGCTGCTGACAAATTTCGATCTGGAAATCCTACCTCTCTGTCGACTCACTCAGAGAGAGATTTTCCATGAAGATCTTGCCCTCCTGACCTGGACTGCACAAATCCTCTGGGGATTCGATTTGCTGCCTATGCATCACTTCAACTTCCCTTCTTCCTTTAGCGTTGGGTTCTACCGGCTCTGTTCTCTTGTTTCACTTGCAACTTTGATACCATGTGAAAATTTGGAAACCCAAATTTCTACTGCAGCAACTGATTACGTTTCTTCTATTTGTTAATTACTGAACAAAATTATTTATTGTTTCCTACAGTAAACACCAAAACTAATACACTGCAACCTTCACCATTTAAATAAAATGCAGAAACAAGAAACTGAACAAGAAAGAAATACACAACAAATTTTACATAGTTATTTTTGGACAAATGTCCCCGCAAAAATCCAATGCGGGAAAACCGGTGAAGCAACTGAGGGTTTTATTATTATGCAGTACAATTCGTTGGATGCCCAACTGACTATCCGATATAGAGAGAAAATGGACAAAATGAAATAGTGAGATGATCTCACCCTGTCACTGGAAGATTCGGCTCTGATCTGCTGGAAGTGAGCCTCTACGTCCCTTTTGCGTCAGCCTCTGCACAGAACTGCGTCAACCCCACACAGTCTCTGCGTCACTTTTGTTGGGGACTGCGTTGCTCCTCCTTTTGACCCTCTGCTGGTTGGAAACTTTGATTCTCAGCCACCTGGTCTCACACCCTGGCTCCGAGCTTTTGAAACTCGATTTCCTCAGCTTAATATGATCTCCCTTCAGGCTCTGTGCTGCCACTGCGTTAGCTCTGCGTGGCCCAGCGTCAGCCTCTCTGGATGTCGTTCTACCCGCTCTGCCTTGTACTCTCCAGCCCAAGAAAACTCCTCACCGGATACTATCCCTGCCCCTCTCTATAAAAGATCACTTCGAATTTCTCTCTCGGCAACTGCTCTGCTTCAAAAATTCGATCTTTTGATATCCACTCGATGTGACTTCCGAATGCCCCTCAAGCCTCCTCTTATAATCCTTTTGTTGAGAACCAACGACCCATATTTGATCCTAATCAATGGCTCAGATCATTTTGGCTTGATCCTCGTCTTATTCTAGAGGTTTCACCCACAGTTAGATTAATACCCTTTAATTATTTTAATTTCCTAAGTTTAGACTTAGGCACCCATTAAAAATAATGAATTATTTTAATAAAATTGATTCCGGGTGGAATTTCCCAAAACGATTTGTGTGTATTGTGGAATACATGTGTCCAAGTCTCCCTGCAAATTTTGAGACTTAAAGCACTTCTGATGCTACCAGAAATCAACACAACCATGTAGCAGGAATGAGCTGAGGAGGGAGGATCTTTGCTTCGTTTGCAAGGAACCATGGGGACCTGGCCACTCATTCTTGAGTGACACTAAGGAGATGACAGGGGTAAATCAGGAGGAGATACCTTCTGAATTTCAGGATGAGGATTCTTCTTCTATAGTTGAGTCCATGGACACCTCTGAGGAGCATGAGTAGTCAGGGGGAGTTGTTGACAACAACTCAGAGATGTAGCCATGTTTGGTAGAGGAGAGTGATGAGCAGTAACTTGTTCCCATTCAACATGAGTATCACATAGTGGAGCACAGTGCGCGTGATGGGTGTTATGCAACTAGCTCACAAAAGAGAAGAAAAGATAGATCAACGACTTCAAAATCAGCCTTTTCGAGGGGGAAACCTCCTTTACATTACACAAATAAACAATTCTTGGATGATACAAATGACAAGACTTCCTTTCTATATAGAGGAGTCTAAGGGGTCTCAATACAGTTAGAGCCTACATAACAATAATATTGTAGAGGCACAACAATAACAATAGCGGGGCACAATAATAACAACATGTGGACTATATGGGCACAATAATACAATAAGGGGGTTGCAATAATAATAATAAGGGGTTACATTAGTAGTATAGGGACATAACATGCCCCTCTCCTTCAAAAAGTGTTGTCCTCAACGCTTGAGTAGTTCTGGATGCTTCTGTATAAAATTCTCATCCTCAGGTGGACTTTTCAGCAGATAAGTTCTTCCACTTGATGAGATACTCTGAAATTGATCGATTTCACAACTATCAATTTCTTGTTTCTGTGACTGCTTTAGGTTCCAATATGATTTTTTCTTTCTTGTCAAGTTCTGGCAATATTGTTTGAACTAGGATCTTCTCATCTATAACCTTCTTTAAGCATGAAACGTGGAAAACTGGGTACACTCGAGAAGATGCAGGAAGCTCCAATTTGTATGCCATAGTACCAATCTTTTGTAACATCTTGTACGAACCATAATACTTTGGTGATAATTTGTTATCCTTCTTAGCTTACTTGAGGGACATTTGTTTGTATGGTTGTAGTCGTAGAAATACCCAGTCACCTACATCAAAACTTATTTCGCTACGATGTTGATTTCTCTATTGTTTCATTCTATTCTGCGCCAAAGCGAGGTTATCCTTTAAGAGTTTGAGAACTTGTTGTTGATGCTCAATGTGATCTTCCACTGCTTGAACCTTAGAATTTTATTTTAAAGATGATATGATGGACGATGGATGATATCCATAAAGTGCCATAAATGGGTTCATTTTTGCTGCAATATGGAAGGAAGTGTTATGCCACCATTCAACCAAAGGCAACCACTTGATCCATTGTGTATGTTTATCAGATACAAAGCAACGAAGATATCCTTCCAAACATTTGTTAGCTATCTCAGTTTGCCCATCAGATTGAGGATGATAAGATGAGCTATGAGCTAACTGAGTACCCAGACAAGAAAATAATTTTGTCCAAAAATTTCCAGTGAAAATGGGATCTCTGTCGCTTACAATAATCTTTGGGTTTCCATGTAGCTTTTGAATTGTTTCCATAAATGCAGTAGCAACTATACCGGCTTTAAATGGATGAGATAATGCACAAAAGTTCGCATACTTGGTAAGTCTATCAACTACCACCATAATGACACTCTTTCCTTTGGACTTGGGAAAACCTCTGATAAAATCCATTGAAACCTCCTCCCAACATTGACTTGGAATGGATAAAGGTTGTAAAAGACATGGGGTCTTAATTGTCTCAACTTTATTTTGTTGGCAAACTAAACATTCTGCCACAACCTTTTCAATATCAGATTTAAGGCCATCCCAAAAAAATTCTTTCTTAACCCTGTGGTAAGTTTTTAAAAATCCCGAGTGTTGATTTGGGGTAGCATCGGATGTGCTCTAGCCATGAAAATTGGTGGAGAGGCTAAAGCACATGAGATATCCAAGACCAAGAAATGGTTTGGGCAGATTCTAACTGGTTTGGGAGATATTAAAATAATTAATATTTTTAATGGAGTTCCTAAGTCTAAACTTAGGAAAAATAAAATATTAATGGGTATTAATATAAAACTGGGTTAGAAGGTTCCAAAAGACATGGATCAATCCAAATTTAATCTTAGCTATTGATTATAGATGTAATCTCGACCATTGAAGGACCAATAAGAAAAGTATAAGTGGAGGCTTGAGGGTCAGTTGGAGGAAACACCAGAGTGATCAGTCATTCGATTTACTAGAGCGGGGTTGCTAAGTAAAGTCGAATCAGTAATCAACAACGAGGGGCAGCGAGTACTGGACAAAGAGTTAGGGATAGTGACGAGAGACCAACACAGAGGCAGAGAGGCAGACACAAAAGCCAGAGCAGGGCACGCAGAGCCCAATAGAGACAGCGTAGAGGCCAGAGGGCCTGTGTCATCCACGCAAAGGGCAGCACGAGTGACGCAAAGGGTCCTAGAGGATGCGCAATGCCTCAAAGGGTTGATGTAGAGGTTTCTAAGGTTGACGCAAAGGCTAGGAGGGTTGACGCAGTGCTTTAGTGTTGCTGGAGAGGGTTTCGTGGGGCGGGTTTTCTGAATACCTGCTTCCGAAAAGAGAGGTATTACTGCCGATTGTTTTTCTCTGTCGGGTGAGCCAGTTTGGCACCCAGTTGTACTCAAGGATATACTGCATAATAATAAACCCTCATAATTGATGCACTAGTTTTCCCGCATTGGGTTTTTTTGGGAACGAGTTGTTCAAAAATAATGGTGTCACTTGTGTGTTTGTTTTCTTTCAGCTGTTGATCTGTAGATGGTTGAGATTGTATTGTGTTTATTTCGTTATTTATTAGTTTTAAATAACTTGTTCGTAATTAACAAGTAGAAGAAATAAACCAGAAGAATACAGATTAAATTTCTAACGGATAGACTTAGAAATTTCAACATGGTATCAGGGCATGGTTGCATATCACAAGAGAGTTGAAGGCATCAACTGAAGCAGAGCATTTGCAACAGAATCAACTGTCCTGAGTGACAGAAGCTGATCCTTGCAGAAAGCAACAGAAGAAGGGTTGATGCAAAGGGACTACGTCATCAGTCCGGGCCAAAGAGAGGCCAACGTAAAGGCTGAGGAGGGCAGAAAGAGGTTCACGCAGAGACTAGGAGGGTTGACGCAGTTGGCTAAGGGAGAATTTTTTCCAGTGTCGGGATTGCGCAGAGCCTAGAGGCTCAGTCCTTCAGTTACTGGGGCATAGGAAGTTGTGGGCAGTTTGCAGGAGTGAGCTGGTGGGGTACTGTGGGCAGAACAATACATAATAGGGCAAAACCAAGGTAGAGGGAGTTGCTAACAGAGCAAAACCAAGGTAGAGGGAGTTGCTACTGAGGTGGATTTCTAGCCAAGGAATCCGGATCAATGTTGCAGGTGCACAAAAGATCGGAGACGTGTGACTCGACGATTGGCAGGAGGATTTCCAGAAGGGAAATTGAGACTCAGAGGGAGTCTAGCAGAGAACTTCTAGGCGGGAAGTAGAGACACTCAGAGGAGTCGACAAGAAGAGTAGAGAGATGGCCATGAATGGGCTGAGGGATCAGGATAGGTTGGACGGGGCGTCCAACTTTTTGGTTTGGAAGGCCAATATCCTGTCCATTCTAGATAGACATTGCATCAAGGCCTTCGCCTTGAGAACAGTGGCGATCCCAGTTGACTCGGCTGATAATGAGAAGTATGAGGAGGCAATGGCCAAGGCAAAATGTATCATCCTTGATGGGGTCAAGGATCATGTGGTCCAACATATTGTCGAGAAGGAGACGACAAAGGAAATGTGGGACGCCTTGAAGACATTGTACCGGCATACTTCTGTGCAGAGGAAGATTTTACTTGAGAATTAGTTGCGGTCATACCAGATGCAGGAGGGGGAGCAGATATATCACTTCCTCGGTCGGTTGAAGGAGATCTAGGACCAACTGACTTCCATGGGGGCCACGCCAGATCAGGAGATGTTGGTGAGGGCCGTTCTAAATGCAGTCTCCGAGGAGTGGGAGACATTTGTCCAAAGCATACTGGGCATGGCGAATCTTCCAGATTGGGAAGAACTATGGGTGGCTCTTCGCCAAGAAGAGATCAAATGACAATCCAAGATGGGAAGTAGCAGCAAAGGAGTCTGGATCAAGAAGGAAGAGGAAGAGGATGCAGCTCTGGCATCTGCGGGAAAGCAGGAGAAGAGGAATAAAAAGGACCTCTCCAAGGTTAATTGCTTCAATTGTGGGGGACTGGGTCATTATGTGAACCAGTGTCCGAGGAAGAAGACTAAGGGAGAGATGTCTGACTCCATGGCAGCGCCAGTGAAGGCGGAAAAGGAGGTAGAGGAGGATGATGATTGTTCCATGAGTGCTCATGTAGCTCTAGAGAAGAGGTGGGGAGACATCGAGCTGTAGTTAGGAGGACTATAGGCGATGAGGGGCAGGATCCTTGAGGTACCCAACTTCTTAGATTATACCTTGCTACGGGAGCCCAAGAGAGAGAGTATGTCAGTAGAGATGGATACAGATGAAGTGACAGAGAGTGCTATAGTGCAAGAGTCCTCGGGCAGTGCGAGGCTAGTAGGCTGCAGCAGTGCGAGAGGCACGGAGAGTGCTGCAACAGTGTAGGATGGCACTAAGAGGTTTGCAACGGTGCGAGGTGCAGGGAGTTGTTGCAGCAGCACAGAGGCAGTAGAGGGAGCACTTGATAGCGATAGAGGGAGCTTCAACATCGGGAGTGTTTCTAGCCTGACAGAGATGTCAGTAGTTGGGTGGATCAGTTACTTACTTCTTAGTAACTAAGTTGCAGTGCAGTAGCACGATGCTGCATGATGAGAGGGGGTTGCTGTGCAGATGCAGTGTTGGGAGAATGGACCAGCAGTAGCACGAATGCAGAGGGAGCTGTTGTATGAATGCAACAGTTGCAGTGGCAGGGCCATGGGCAACAGTACATGATGCAGTAGTGTAGAAGATGTTGGGCAGGGAGGCCTAGCATTAGTACAGGTACCGATGCCGTATAATCAGAGTGATGCTCAGTGAGGAGTATTACTAGAGCACAGTCCTCGCTAAGAGGAAGTGTTGATTTGGGGTAGCATCGAATGTGCTCTAGCAATGAAAATTGGTGGAGATGCTAAAGCACATGAGATCTCCAAGACTCGGAAATTGTTTGGGAAGATTCTAACCGATTTGGGAGATATTAAAATAATTAATATTTTTAATGGAGTTCCTAAGTCTAAACTTAGGAAAAATAAAATATTAATGGGTATTAATATAAAACTGGGTTAGAAGGTTCCAAAAGACATGGATCAAGCCAAATCTAATCTTAGCCGTTGATTAGAGATATAATCTCGGCCATTGAAGGACCAACAAGGAAAGTATAAGAGGAGGCGTGAGGGTCAGTTGGAGGATACACTAGAGTGATCAGTCATTTGATTTACTAGAGCGGGGTTGCTAAGTAAAGTCGAATTAGTGATCAACAACGAGGGGTAGTGAGTATTGGACAGAGAGGCAAAGATAGTGTCGAGAGACCAACGCAGAGGCAGAGAGGCAGAGCAAAAGCCAGAGTAGGCCATGCAGAGACAACACAGAGGCCAAAGGGCCTGCGTCATCCACGCAGAGGGCAGCAGGAGTAATGCAGCTAACGCAAAGGTCAGGAGGGTTGACACAGTGCTTCGGTGTTGCTGGAGAGGGTTTCGTGGGGCAGGTTTTCTGAATACGTGGCTTCCGAATAGAGAGGTATTACTGCCGATTGCTTTTCTTTGTTGGGTGAACCAGTTTGGCACCCAATTGTACTCAAGGATATACTGCATAATAATAAACCCTCAGAATTGCTGCACCATTTTTCTTGCATTGGGTTTTTCCAGTGATGAGTTGTCCAAAAATAACGGTGTCACTTGTGTGTTTGTTTTCTTTCATCTGTTGATCTATAGATGGTTGAGACTGTATTGTGTTTATTTTGTTATTTATATGTTTTAAATAACTTGTTCGTAATTAACAAGTAGAAGAAATAAACTAGAAAAATATAGATTAAATTTCTAATGGATAGACTTAGAAATTTCAACACCGAGTGCCCTCCTAAGGGAGAGGTGTGCAATTCTAGAAGAATCTTTTGTTTGAGTTGGGAATTCTTACAAGGGTATAAGTGATCTTTGTAACATAACGAATCATTTTTCCAGCTAAATGTATCAGATGTACTGGGATCTTGTTACAACTTTTGAATGAGTGCCCACACTTCTTCGTCATTCTTCCCTTCATCCCTTTATTTATCCAATCTGGTTGGATAATAGAAATGACACAAAACAATGCTTCCACATCCTCATCCTTTCTTGAGAGTTCATCTACAACAACATTTTGCTTCCTGTTTTTGTAGATGATTTCAAAGTCATAACCCAACATCTTTGTGACCCATTTTTGTTGTTCTTTTGAAGATAATTTTTGTTCTAAAAAGTATTTAAGACTATCATGATCCATTTTTACCTTGAAGTGTCTTCCCATTAGGCAGGGTCGCCATTTCTTAAGTGCATGGAGTATTGCCAACATTTCCTTTCTCATAAATAGCTTTGTGTAAAAACTTTCCCTTGATTGGACGACTTTCAAAAGCAATGGGTCTTTCATCTTGCATTAGAACAACACCAATTCCATTTCCTGAAGCATCACATTCCACAATAAAGGTTTTTGTGAAGTCTGGTGTAGCTAAGACCGGTGCTTGCACATTGCCTCTTTAAGATGTTCAAAGGCCTTTGTTGCTTCCGGAGTCCATGAAAATGCATCTTTCTTCAATAATGTTGTTAGAGGTGCTGCTATTCTTCCATAATCCTTAACAAACTTGCGATAATACCCTGTCAACCCGAGAATTCCTCGCAGATGCTTTATGGATGTGGGGATTCTCCATTCCTTAATGGCTTTAATTTTGCTAGGGTCTACCTTAACTCCTTCATGAGATACAATATGACCCAGATATTCCACCTCTTGTACTCCAAAGAAACATTTGGATCTTTTTCATATAATTGTTT
>APFE030050779.1:0-51495 GCA_000404065.3 Pinus taeda
AAAATTGAATTAGTTTAATTGTTTTAAAGGTTTTTCATGTTTAATAACATTTTTTTTACATAGATAAAAAGCTATTTTATTAAATTGATAAGACTGATTTTATTAAAATTGAATTAGTTTAATTGTTGTAAAGGTTTTTTATATTTACTTATTTGAGTTTGTGGTTGGTATACATATTGTCCATTAAAATTGTTTTTTAATATGTAATTGATTCTTTTTAATGAATATTTTTAATATTAAATTTTGATAGGTTCGTGGTAGGTGAAAATTGAATGTGTAATAATGAGTATTTTTAATATTAAATTTGGAATATATTTAAATTTCTCATTATTATTTATTTATTTAGGTTTATTTTGAAATTATTTTATTCTTAAAGTTTATAAATATTTATTTATCTAAGTTTATGGTTGGTATACATATTGTCCATTAAAATTGTTTTTTATTCATATTGATTATAATGTTGATTAAAAATAGAATAGCTTCTCTTTGCTTCGAGATCCTAATCATCTCTACTAACAGGGTCAACCACGGGAAGGTGGAAGCTAATTTGCCCCAAAAACTATGCATTGTTGATATGGGTTTTCAACATATCAACATGCCAAAATAATGGAAGCTAATTTGCTCCAAAAACTGTGCTTTGTTGATATGAGTTTTTAACATATCAACCTGCCAAAATAATTTTATTATGTCTTTTTTAATATATTAAATTATTAAGTAATTTTATTATATTTATTTAATATGTTTGATGATTGTGGTTTTTTAATATTGAGTTGGTAAATTTTTTTAAAATAATAATGTTCTTAAATTGGTGTAACATGCAATGGAAAGCGAGTCTTCTTTTTAATATGTTGATTTTGAAAATAATATACATTAATAACATTTAATATTATTTTTATGAAATTTATTAGATTATATTATTATTAATCTAAATTTTTATGTTTGGGTTTTTAATTAAAAATAAATTAAAATAGTGTAATATCAAAATTGAAAATAAAAAAAATAAAGTAAAAAAAAATATGAAGTTGCTTAAAAATATTAATATATAAAAAACCTACTATATTTATATATAATATATATATTAAAAGCAAATCAGCATCATGCAAATTGAAGTCAATACCTCCCACATACATGCACAAAGAATTTCAAATATGTAACACAACATACAATTTCAATTAAGAAAAGTTAAAATTAACAAACATTATTCCTAAATAAACAACTATTGCTAAAATCTCACACAATTTGAAGGCACACATCAAAAAGTAAACAATCAATCAAACAAAGGAACAATGCCAAAACAATTTGCACACATTTGTTCAAAATACACATACATAAGCATCAAACAAGTAAACATTTAAGGTACACCTACAATTTCAAATCAATATACAATCCTAAACAAACAACCATTGCTAAAATCTCTCACACAATTTCAAAGCACACATACAAATGCATCAAACAAGTAAACATTCAAGGTACACATACAATTTCAGATCAATATACAATCCCAAACAAACAACCATTGCTAAAATCTCACACACAATTTTTAAGCACACATACATATACATCAAACAAGTAAACATTTAAGATACACATACAATTTAGATCAATATGCAATCCTAAACAAACAACCATTGCTAAAATCTCACACAAATTTTTATAGCACACATACATATACATCAAACAAGTAAACATTTAAGGTACACATACAATTTAGATCAATATGCAATCCTAAACAAACAACTATTGCTAAAATCTCACACAAATTTTCATAGCACACATACATATACATCAAACAAGTAAACATTTAAGGTACACATACAATTTAGATCAATATACAATCCTAAATAAACAACCATTGCTAAAATCTCACACACAATGTAAGGAACAATGCCAAAACAACTACACAATTTTTCATAACACGCATTCATATACATCAAAGAAGTAAACATTTAAGGTGCACATACAATTTAAGGCACAATGCCAAAACAACTTACACACAATTTTTCAAAGCACACATACATATACACCAAACAAGCAAACATTTAAAGTACAAATCCAATCAATCAAACAAACATTGCTAAAACAACTTACACACAATTTTTCAAAGCACACATACATATACATCAAAGAAGTAAACATTTAAGGTACATAGAGAATTTAGATCAATATACAATCCTAAACAAACAACCATTGGTAACATCTCACACACAATTTAAGGAATAATGCCAAAACAAGTTACACACAATTTTAAATAGCTCACATACATATACATCAAACAAGTAAACATTTAAGGTGCACATACAATTTCAGATCAATAAATTCCTAAACAAACAACCACCGCTAAAATCTCACACACAATTTAAGGAACAATGCCATAACAACTTACACACAAATTTTCAAAGGACACATACATATACACCAAACAAGCAAACATTTAAAGTACAAATCCAATCAATCAAACAAACATTGCTAAAACAACTTACACACAATTTTTAAACCACACATACATGTACATCAAACAAGTAAACATTTAAGGTACACATAGAATTTAGATCAATATCCAATCCTAAACAAACAACCATTGCTAAAATATGACACACAATTTAAGGAATAATGCCAAAACAACTTACACACAATTTTAAATAGCACACATACATGTACATCAAACAAGTAAACATTTAAGGTGCGCATACAATTTCATATCAATATACAATCCTAAACAAACAACCATTGCTAAAATCTCACACAAAATTTAAGGAACAATGCCATAACAACTTACACACAATTTTTCAAAGCACACACATATACACCAAACAAGCAAACATTTAAAGTACAAATCCAATCAATCAAACAAACATTGCTAAAACAACTTACACACAATTTTCCAAAGCACACATACATATACATCAAACAAGTAAAATCTCACAGAAATTTTCATAGCACACAGACATGTACATCAAACAAGTAAACATTTAAGGTGCACATACAATTTCAGATCAATATACAATCCTAAACAAACAACCATTGCTAAAATCTCACACAGAATTTAAGGAACAATGCAAAACAACTTACACACAATTTTTCAAAGCACACATACATCATATACACCAAACAAGTAAACATTTCAAGTACAAATCCAATCCAATCAAAACAAACATTGCTAAAACAACTTACACACAATTTTTATTTTATTAAAGCAATATATAATATTAAAAAAATAAAATAAAAAAAAAAATATAATTTTTTATAAAAGTAATATTATATAAAATAATATATAATATATATATATATATATATATATATATATAAATATATATATTATTTAAATAAATCAATATATAATTAAAAAAAAAATCAACCGTCAAAATATATATTCAAAAATAAAGAAAATTAAAATAGAAAAAAGAAGAAAGAAGAAAGAGCATATATAGTTTGTTTATGAACTTGTTTAATATTTTTATTTTATATATGAAATTATATAATTTGTATGTGTATAAAAATTCAGGTATGATAATGAATTGAAATATAAAAATAAATAATTTAAATATCAGTGAGATAAAATTGAAAATTCATTGTGTATAGCTGAAATGTATTTTGATATGTAAGCTTATTCAAAAATGAAAATAGAAACACGAAAACAATAAATGCTACACTACTCTAAAGAGAATGGGGCCCATCCTCCTTAAAGCATTTGGAAGAGGTTTTACCCCTTCCATAAAAAAAATAATTTTATTAATACTTCTCCGTACATAAGGATAGCATTGTTAAAAAGAAAACTTCTACAAAGAGAATGAATGTATTTATACATTTCTATTTCTTTTGAATAAACATATAATTAAGAACCATTCCTGGAAGTAGACCTAGAAATAGACCTACACCACCACATATTAGAATAAGAAGAAAAAAAAAGCATATCAAAATATTGAAATATTTTTAATAAAATATAATAAAAATGCTTTAAAAAATATATAAGTAATAATATTAAATCCAAAAATATTATTACCTTTTCCTTTTTTCATCAGCGCATTTTGATGGTAATAAATGATATACCTCGTGATATACCCTGTAAATACAAATATTTCATGAAAAATAATTAGAAAAACCAAAAATACATATATATACAAATTTGATTTTAATATTATATTTATCATATTTAACTCGTAAAAATAAAATATAAGATATTTTAAAGAGAATGGATCTTACATAATTTTTACATTTTACATATAATTCTAATTAAATTTTATATAGTTCATTATTTTCTAATAATGAAAATTTGCATTTATGATAAATTAAACTTAAAATTTGCTTTCTAAAAATATTTCTTAAAAACCAGAACAGATTTAAAAATTCAATAAAAATATTTCTTAAAAACCAGAACAGATTTAAAAATTCAATAAAAATATTTCATAAAAACCAAAATAGATTCAAAAATAAATCTTATAAACACCAAATTCAATCAATACAGTGAAGGAGGAATAATACAAACTGGCTAAAGAGAAATAATATTGATAAAAAATGAGAAGCCGCCTACAAACTAAACTGGCTGTCACAAAAAATTTAAAACACTGTAATCAGACAAATGTTTAAAAAAAAAAAAAATACCAATTCATAATGAATGATATTTTAATAAAATTAATTTAACAATAAATATTCTCATATTACACAGATTTGATACTATATTTAATATAATTTCGCAGAAATAATATAATATATATATATACTAAAAAAAGACTACTTCGTCGTTCTAAAGATAAAGTGAGTCTGGGATCCGAGTGAGTCTGGGATCCGGGAATCTGACAGGCTCTGGTGGGTGGATGTTTTAGTAAATTGAAATTATTAAAAGGTCAAGAAAAAAAAATCCAGTGTAAAATAAAGAGAATCAAATTACAATTTTTTTATATAAAAAATTTGACGAGCATTATATTAAACATTCATTTCAACTTATGATATGTAAAAATATAATGCAATGATTTCCAATGATGTATATGATATTTTAATTAAAACATATTATATTAAACACTAATTATAATAAAGTTAGCCTAGACAGTTCCAAAAGCACCAATCCACTAAACAAGGGCCATGCTGACTGCAAATTAAATTAACTTAATTTTACATTCAGGGTCTATCTCAATAAATGAAAAATCAAATTTAATAAAATTAAATCGGTTAAACCAATTGAGAAAGAGCCAGCTCATACCTGGATGGAGCTGGAGTTTAGGATCGCCATACTATTTTGAAGAGCTTTAGGGTTTTAACATAACTCTGAACATTAACAGAGGAACAAAGAATTTTGTTAAAAGAAGAGAAATTAAATTAATCCACCAAAATCTTAATCTAAACAATTCGCGAGAGAGTCAGCGGATACCTCGCCATCGCCATGGCCTTTTTGTGGAAGACCTTCAGTGTTTGAATAGCGAGAGAGTCAGCGCATACCTCGCCATCGCCATGGCCTTTTTGTGGAAGACCTTCAGTGTTTGAATAGAACTCTGTCATAGCTTTTTTGAAGAGCTTGAGGGTTTGAAGAGATTCTGAACAACAATAGAAGAACAAAGAATTAAAAAAGAAAAGGAATTATAACAAAATGTTTTGGATATTGTAAATAAGAAAGAGAGTTTAGATTGGCCATGGCTTTTTTAAAGAGTTGTTTGAACAGAACTCTGAACAACAATAAAATAAAAGAAGAAAGAATTAAAGTAAAGAAAAGAAAATGTTAATGATTATGATATTGTTTATGAGTCAACTTGTAAATAAGAAATAGAAATTAGATTTTCTAAACCATTGAAGCTGATAATTATTAATGGGAAAAGCATGTGGTGCCAGAGTTTAGATTGGCCATGGCTTTTTTTGAAGAGCTTCAGGGTTTGAACAAAACTCTGAAAAACAATAAAAGAAGAAAGAAAAAAATGAATTATAACAAAATGTGGAGGATTATGATATTGTTTATGAGCCCGCCTGTAAATACGAAATAAAAATTAGATTTCTTAAACCATAATGGGAGGAGAGTTAGGGAATTGAACATCTAGTTTGCCTAGGTGCCCATGTTCGTAGGCGATTACAATTTTAATTCTGATAAATTAAATTGACAGTGGCATTGAGAAGGTATCTATCCAATAAACAGGGGACAATTTTAATTCTGATAAATTAAATTGACAGTGGCATTGAGAAGGTATCTATCCAATAAACAGGGGACAATTTGACAATTTTAATTCTGATAAATTAAATTGACAGTGGCATTGAGAAGGTATGTATCCAATAAACAGGGGCCATGATGCTGGCAACAAATCATCTAGCCATGATGCCATCAAGAAATCATCTATCCAATAAACAGGGGCCATGATGCTGGCAACAAATCATCCAGCCATGATGCCAGCAAGAAATCATCTATCCAATAAACAGGGGCCATGATGCTGGCAAGAAATTATCTAGCCATGATGCCAGCAAGAAATCATCTATCCAATAAACAGGAGCCATGATGCTGGCAAATTCAATTAATCCATGAAAATCTTAATCTAATTTTACATTCGGAAAATCTTAACTCAATCTAGGAAAAATCAAATTTAATAAAATCTCATTCGAGAAACAGAACGCCAACGCATACCTCGAGCTGGAGTTTAGAATCGCCATGGTTTTTTTTTGGAAGATCTTCAGGGTTTTAACAAGACTCTGAACGGTAACAAAGGAACAAAGAATTTTGTTAAAAAGAAGGGAATTATAGAAACCTATAAAATTTTATCTACCTAATTATAGAAATATAATTTTACATTGAGGATGTTATCCGTAACATAAAATTTGTTAAACCATTGGAGAAAGGGAGCACCAACAGATACCTCGAGCCCGAGTTTAGAATTTTGAAGAGATTTAGGGTTTTAACAAAACTCTGAACAATAATAGAGGAACAAAGAATTTTGTTAAAATGAAGAATTATAACACGATGTATAGTCTCATAAAAAAGAATAGCATCAGAGGTTGCTTTTCATAGAAACGCACATTCTCAGAGATTAGAGGAAATGTACCTGAGCCCTGAGCCAAAAACTTGGGAAGAACAACTTGAATGCAGAAAAATATTGTTCAGAGTCATGCTGCCCTGTAAATAAGAAATAGAAATTATATTACTTAGGCAATTGTTGTTCTCAATTTGCCCATTCCTCCAAGAAGAGCTGAAGAATGGTTAATACACAAATAATCAAAGGTAGTAAGAATATTGCTGATTATACCAAAAATCGTGGTGCAGATTATATACCTGAAACCAAAAGCCCTTCAGCAGCTGGCTGTTGAGCGGTGTTGTCCCTGAAATGGGATGATGATCAAATCCTGTTGCCTCCAGTCATGCCTCTTCCTCCTCTATCACATACATGCCTCTTCCTCCTCTATCACATACACCCACATGACTCAGACACACACCAGACTCAAATTCAGACTACACACAGACACAGACATGACTCAGACTTAGACTCGGACTCAGACTCAGACTCAAACTCCCAATCCCCACAGACAGAGCAGGCGATGGACAGAGGAGGAAGAAAATGATGGATTTGAGAGGTTTGATGTATATATATACACACTGAAATTTTGCAGCCTATGCTTCGCCCGTTACAGGTCAATAGAACGGCTACATAAACCCATGCAAATGGTATCTTGCTTTTTTGAATTGGGTTTCCAATCATATTTTTGTTTTTCTTGCTTTTTTGAATTGGTTTCCAATCCTATTTTTGCTTTTCTGTTATTATTTTTTTTCATGGTTTTTTGAATTGATTTTCCAATCAAATTTATGCTTTTCTTGCTTTTTTGAATTGGTTTCCAATTATATTTTTGCTTTTCTGTTATTATTTTTTTCTTGGTTTTTTGAATTGGTTTTCCAATCAAATTTTTGCTTTTCTTGCTTTTTTGAATTGGGGTTACAATCATATTTTTGCTTTTCTGCAATTTTTTATTTTTTATTTTTTTGGGTTTCAATTTAAATAATTTCGGTTTTATTTTATTTATTTATGGTTTGGAAATTTAGGTTTTTTATAGCTTTACAAAATAGTTTGTTTAATTTTTTTTAGAATAATTAATAAAATACGAAAATTTCTACTAGTTTCATGTATAAATTTATTATATATCTATTTGTTTTCTTCAATGAAAAATGATATATATATATATATAAAACTAGCATGACAAAAATGATTGCAATGATTTATTGAACTTTACAAATATTATTTTTTTCGTAATAAGTTATTTAAGAATTATTTTAATGATAATTGGTTTTCTCCATTAAATTTTATCCTAACTTGAGCCTAAGCTTACATAGATTTGTTCTCTACTCACTAACTAAAGTCTTTGTGAAATCCAATTTTTGCCACAATTCCACAATTCTATTTCATAAGTTAAAATTACCATTATAAATTACCATGTGGTGCTTCATTTCTCGAGTTCTAGGAAAAAAACAAAATTAGAAGTTTTATGTTTTTGTTTTGTTATAAATGAGATTCTTTGCTCTTGTTTAGAAAAATACATGTTGCTTCTCTAAACGGAATGCTTTTTCCTATTAATTATTTGATGTCTTTAATATTGGTCATGACAACATGGAAGACATTAAAATATAGTCTAAAGTTACTAGAAATTACGAATATTATTTTTGAATCTTGAAGAAAAAATATATATTATCTCAATATCTTTAAAAACAATCAAAACATAGAACAAAAAAATGCAAAACAAGAAATATTAGAAAATATTAGAAGATTAGAACAACTAAGAACATGAGCACACACACAAATTTTTTTGTACTGGTTTTTCAATTATTAGAGATTGAAATGAAAATGTGAGTATATCAAGATAAGTACATCAAGATATTACGGGTTTAAATGATGATCATGGAGATCATCATCCATTTAATACCCCACATTATGTTGGCATTGAGTTTGAGTTTGAGGATACTAGGTACTGCAACAACTAATGAACCTGGGCACCGCTACTGAACTTGTGAAAGACCTTCCAAGGGTCCAACCCTATAACAACATTCAATGAAGTCATGATTTACCACTATTGCATTCACATAAGTATCTTTAGGATATACTTTTTGTTCCTATAGAAGCCTTCTTATGTATCTATCTTTATTTTGATAGATAAGGAAAATTTTCCAATGGAACTAGATTATATATTTTTATCTTCATGGAGGTTAAACTGTCATGCTTTCCTAGCTTGATATAGTTGTATGTGCTCTAATGTTTCTCACATGCCAATGAAATTAGTATCCATCTTAAAATATAGGACTTAGTAGCCTTAAAAAGATGAAGGAATGTGTTCCGACAACTTTGTATTTTCTTTCTTTATTATGAAAATCTATATCCATCTTAAAACATAAGACTTAATCCAACATTAAATTAGATAATAAAAAAATTAAAACTAATTAAACATAAAAACAAGTCGTGTTTAATGAGCTAATACACATTCAATGATGGAGTTTTAATCTCATAAATAGGCCAATTGATTGGATAAATAAGTGCACACAGTAAGCAGGCATAGGTGGGCTAAATTAAGGAGGCAGAGAAAATATGTGCGGGTTGAATAAATCACTAGGTTAATATACTTGATGAAGCTGAAATATAGATGCATTAAACTAATAAAGCTATGGGTTAACCATGACCAATATATCAAGGCTAAACAAAACTAATGTGAGAGCTAGAGGCAACCATACTTGATTTACGCCGAAATTCTTCTTAATAAGTGAAAGTGAGTTAGATTCATACGAGGTAGGTTAAATTCATAAATAGGTGGGTTATAGTGATTAATGAAAAACTATATGCAATAAACATGGCAAATGAAGTTTAACTTGTTAAACTAAAGTCAAAGCCATTTAGACACAAGTGGGTTGAAGCAAGTGATGAGAATCTAAATTTGATAATCATGGTCTTTACATTAGAGTTAAAGGGAGCGATCCATATCATTGGTATATATACTTAGAGTGGGAGTTTGGAGTAGCCTTTGATGCCTCCACTTGATTATTCATAGGATCTGGGGATTTAGACCTTAATTTGAAGCTTGGCCTCTAAATCCAACATTATAATTGTTTTGAAAAATTTACAACTTCTGACTACGATGCATATTATGTAGGGATCTTCGTTGATCATATAGGTTATTTTCATTACATATTAGAGTTCATGTGACATAAATTGACAAAGTAATCATCCCGGTAGTTCAAAAGTGAAGACAATGCTCTAAGGTTAACTTCCAATTACAATTTTTGAACCTAAGATTTTACTCACTATGGAAGATGAATTTTACATTGTTGAATGATTTCAATAAAACCCTATATTAAAATATAGATTTCATTTAAGAGGTAGGGATTTCTATGGGTATTTAAAAAAAATCTCAATTATTTCATAATAGACAAGCCAAAAGAAATTAGTATCCCCAACCTTGAGGAACCCTAACTCTAACCAAAAAAAAATAATTGATTTTGCTATCAAGAGGGAAACATTTCCATGATAGAAAGTTTTATAATGAATAATAATACCTAATTCCTATTATAATAAGATTACAAATGGTATTGAATAGAGAAGAATTATTCTCCATAAGATCCATTGCGCATAACCATTGATGATAGTTGTGTAGAAAAAATAGAGAGACATTTAGATCATCACCTTACAAACCACATTTGTGACTCTTATATGTATAAGCCCGATGATCTATCTTGAGCAATTGAGTATTTTGTTTTTAAACCAACACGAGATGTTCTACAAAGTTGGCAACTTTGAAAGATCGACTACCTCTATTACACTAGATACAATTATTTCTTAAATGCCACAAGCAAGCCATTTACAACGTGTCTCTAAGACTTGAACCCATGCATATGGGGAAACAAATTATTCACCAAACCACTTAAGCTAAGATCCTTTGACTTGAATGGTTGAGTACTTAATTACAATATGTTCCCTAGTTTATAAATAGTTATATTCCTTCAAAAACAAGAGAATACAAGAGAAAATGAAACTTCTTAAATTAGTATCTCACTAGGGAGACCTGACAATATCTAAAAATTTACTCTCTGCAAGGAGGACAGGGTCATCTGAGTACTAGGTGATCCAAAAGTAAACATAGAAAAACATACACACTGTCCAAAACATCGTTGCAACACAAAGTATACAACATAGGGATCATAACACATAGACATAATCAATATCTAGGGAAAGAAATTTGACTTAAAACCTGTAACATAGATGTGTTCCTCAGAGCCCTCATATGGTTTCCCTGTTGAGGGGCAGATACCAAGATGCTATTCGATTCTCTCCATTCTCTGACCCAAGTCCCTCAAGTGCTACTGTAGGTGCTCAAGGGAGTGGAGAATATTTGTTTGATGCTCATGTCTATCCAGGAGTGTGCAACCTAGAATAATTTTCATCTTCCAATTAAGATCCGTTGTTTGCATGTATTGGTTAAAACAACCTCTTTTGTGACTTATGTCTAGAACCCATGCGGTCCATTCGGTGAGAACCTCCATGTCAGAGAGGGGATGTCTTTGCAAAGAATCTTCTTATTTAGCACATGTGAGTTGATCTTGGATATGACTTGGAGTGAGTTCATGGTAACTTGATGCAAAGTCCTCCAACCGATGGTGCATGTGGTTGTTTCCCCTGTGGGCCCTCTCTTGGTAGAATAAAGCACCCCTTCGAACTCGTGCCCTCCGACGAGGCATGGGGAATGGGGGAACAAAAAAAAGGAAGATAGAGAAAGAAAAAAGGACAGGGGAAGAGCCACGCCAGGTAAGGGCTATGCCTATTAAAACCATCATCGTAGGTACCTTCAAAGAGGAAACGATGAAATTTCCACACATGGTATGGGGGATAAAAACATAGCCAACCAAAGATGGTGTCCACCAAAAGACAACATCAAGGAAACATATAACAAGCATTTGCTAAAACCATAAGTGGAATTAGGAAAATCTAGATAGTGACATTGAAAGGTGGCACAACAACGATGGTGGATGATCCCAAGAAAAACATCGTAGTACGATGGCAGGACAGACAACCAGAGCTAATTATGGTAGAGGGAAGACAGATTAGGGGGGAAGGTCCGAGGGAGGAAGAATAAAAGGGGGCCAAAAGAATGTGTCTTTGAGTGGGCCTTGAAACCATCGACCTACACAAGTGTTTAAAGCACAATGGAAAACAAGTTGCAACGAGCAAGAAATCATTACTAACTCTAAGTTGACGCACTTGCTGATCTAGGTGGCTCCAGGGACTCACACAGGACAAAGAAGGCTTATGAAATCTCAAAAGTCAAAGTGATCAAAATGCTTTCGAATCGGGACCAGAGCGTAGATCTTGTCGTCCTCATCATAACAGTGTGAACGATTCATCAATCCAAGCTTGTATGAGGGAGAACGATCCAGTCAAAGTTTTGATTAAAGTTGGGTTGTGGTCCAGGTTTAATGGTCCTACAAATTCACCGTCAACCAGCATGGGAACCTGGCTCCCGAAAACAAGCGAAATTGTGGCCTCTTTAAATCGCCCAATACCCCTTATATTGGGAAAGTTTGGAAAAATACATTATTATAATATGTATATATATATATGAGGTGGTGGGCCACAAATGAGGTGGCGGGCCACCACCCCCGCCACCCCAAACTATATTACAATAAAAATCAAAATTTTTATGGGGCCGACAGGCCATGACCCCTGCCGGCCCTCCCGCAACCACATAACATAATTTAAGTTTAAATGTGGCTCAGCGGCCATTACCTCACCAAGCCCTCCAACCAACTCCCGCATTAAATATAACACATTTTGGTTGTGAGCGAGCCACCTTCAGTGGACCCAACCCACGCCCCACCATACTAAAAACATGTGCCATGTATGAACCGAGGATCGTGGGGCTTGAACCCGCGTGGCCGGGGTGGTCGGCTTGCCTCTCGGGCACCCTCATACACCACCATATTATACAACATCCATTTAAAATGTAACAGCTCCATATAATACCACCAACCCAAAAACGAATTAATACGCCAACCAAACTTTAACCTCCGCTATTTAATGCGCCCTCATACAATGCGCCCAAAAAAAATGCGTGTAATTTTGGAGGGATCAGGATTTGATCCCCCGACCTTCGCATGCCTAATATGTCGACTTAACCAATAAGCCAACAACGTATTCATTGATTTATTCGCCAAGGAACTTATATTGAAACTCATTTCCATAGTGCGCTCAGGGAAAAAATGCAGGATGTGGCACAGTTTTCGAGACATGAATTTTTTTATTAATTTTTGCAAGTGGAACCATGATCCTGGAGAAACATAGGTGGAACCATGATTGAGCCAATTTCCAGCAGGGTGAAATTTTGTCAGTGTCCAAATTGGACAAATTTTATGTTGATCTTACACTTCCTAGTGACACGAACCTGATGGTGCAATCAGTTTCTTGATCTGAGCAACAGATCTTCAGATGACCCGGAAGAGGGAATCTTTGAGGAATATAGGGGGAATCTAAAAGATTACTTAAGCCCCAGATTTCCACTTTCTCAGAATTCAGAAATTTGACAGTTTATTTTACCTTATTCGACGCCACAAATCTGATGGTGCATTTAGATTTTCCATTTTCTCATTTCATTTTTCGGCCACTTTTCAAATTGGAGTACAGGTGTCAAAATTCATGTGCGAACAACCATTTCTATGAGATTCGACACCAGGAGATTGATGGTATGGCCAGCTTCAGTAGTTTGACATCCTTTTCTTCAGATAGCCCCAGGATGTGAGGTATATGCAGTGTGTTCATGTACTTCTTTTTGCTATGCATTATGTTGCACCAATCCCTGTTTGATGTTTGATGTGGGATCTTGTTTTCTTACTGGTTTCATGATTCCTGCTTGATGTGATGCGGAATCATATGTGGGGTGTACTTGTTGTCATGATTCGTCTTGTTTTTGTTTGAGATCCCTTTGTTTATGTTGACGGGATACTCATGTGTCGCCATGTATGTTTGCATTGAGATCCCTTTTATGCCATGTTGGCGGGATGCTCATTATCATCATGCATGAGTTTAGGTCATCATGCATGAGTTTAGGTCATACTGATATGAGTCATTTTTGAATGAGAGTTCCTGCAGTGGAACATCTCTTGGAGTCCCTATTGCATGAGGGAATTTTCCTTGTATGATAGCGACGTCACCACCTATGTACATCATCACTATTGACAACACTTAATGCAGCGGCCTACACCATCTTGACACCGGGGCCTGGAGACGTAGTCCCTCCTAGATGAACTCCGTTATCAACGTCTTGTTATTTTATGTTGTTGATGATTGTCACGTTCCTTCTTCTTTACAGCATACATTTATGTTCAATTATGCTATTTTAAACGCAATTATAATCACATCACGAAAGTAAAAGATCTTGGTTAAATCCGGGAGTTGAGTCAACTCGGATCAAGTTTAGTATCAAAGTGGTCTTTGCGTGGATGTGAATTGCAAGCGTGACCAATGGAACGTGCAGAAAAAGAGGATGAAAAAGCGATGTACGAGACCATGCTCAGAATTTCCAAAAGGGTGGAAATGATATATGAAGCTCTACAAAAAGAGACAGAGGAAAAGGAGTGATTGCAGCTTCAATTGCGAGCCATGAAAGAGGCCTTGGAAGAACTGAAGCACAACAACCAGAATCTTCAAACAGAGAATGCTGAATTGAAGGTGCTTTTACATGAAGAGAAAGACGAGAACATAATTTTCTACGACAACTGCAAGCTAAGGACGAGGCCTTGGAAAAGCCGCAACATAACCCATGTGACGTAAAAGGTAGTTCTCTATCTTCATGTATGTTTCTTGATGATGATTTCACTATTTTTGAAAATCATACCATAGGAATTGGCTCCAAACTGTTGAAGAAAAATGAAGGAAAAGGCCTGGGCATTAATGGCCAAGGCATTGTCAAACCCATTAAAGTAAAAGAATTACCCCGACAGGTAGGACTTGGGTATGTCAGAAACGAAGTTGGGGAATGCGCCACGATAACTAGCGAACCACCAACAACAGATGATGAGATGCCCTCATCAGTTCTTTCCAAATCGACAAAGGAGGTAAAAGATGTTGATTTCCTTTCGGTTTCATCTTCACATAGTATGATTTCTATTGGAGATGTGGAGATACCAATCACAGGGAAAAACATGAGGCTCCTTACCAAGATGAGGTACAAGGAGGAAAAAGAACTTGGTGTTAATAACCAAGGCATAACTCAACCATTCGAGGTTGAGCAGAGACCTAAATTTGGTGGCTTGGGATACATCGAAGGAGAATGCTCGAAGGTGTCAGATTCATCTGAGACATTGTCGAAATCGTCAAGGAAAGAGAATGATGGGAACATATCCCCATCATCCCATGGCAATTCCCATTGCAGGGAAAGAGTTGAGGCAAGCTCTTGTCGCCATAATCACATCAGAGACAACAAGGAAATTGTAGGTTGTGTTGAGTATAGTGTTAGGTTGTAAAAATATTTCCAAACTTGTAATCTCTGCTTTGGGATGGAATTAATTGTAGGGGATGAGTTCAATCAATAAGAATTGGAGTCTCTTCCTGACACTACTTCCACTCTATGTGGGTGGGGTGCTAGAGAGAGTGTGCTTTCCAATCACTAGCTCCATAATTCATGTCACTAAAAGTAGCTTCATCGGCTACCTTCATTGAGGAATGACTAAGTCGTAGCCGGTTTCGTTGCACTAAACCTATGATAGATTTTGGGATAAGTGATGTTACGAACTTTGATGAACACATGCCTCAAAGGGAATGTAATCTACTGTAGAGAAAGCCATAACCCATTACTGTAGAGAAAGCCATAACTTCAGCCATAACTTCATTGGTAGGCCAAGGAAAAAGCCATAACTCCAGCCATAACTTCATTGGTAGGCCAGGGAAAAAGCCATAACTTCATTCGGAGGCCAAGGAAATCCACCTCTACAAGGTAGCATAGGTGGTCAATTTTTTCAATTGAAAAATGAATGGTTTAGGAAGAAATATTAGGGATGGGTGCAAATCCACCTCCGTAGGTGGCAAATTGTTTCAATTGAAAAGTGAATGGTTCAAGGGTTGCAAGGTGATTTCATGCAATATGGGTGACATATGGGTTGAGTGTTGAGTCTTTTAGGAAGAAATCTTAGGATGGGTGCAAAGTTCACATACCTTGAATTAGATTTTGAATTCACATGCTTTGAATTAGATTTTGAATCACTAATTTACAAAGCACCCCTGTAGCGACATTGAGTCCACCCTTGATGGATTACAACTTTGGAACAAATATTTAAGGAACATTCCGCTATAAACATTAATAAATGATATTTTTTATTGTAGGCCATAGATATAATTGTGTAATTATTCAACCAACCAAGGATCACATTCTCTCAAACTCAACACTTGCTCTAACAAGAGTTTCAAAGCCAAAATAATTAATGACGTACCTATATTTTGTGCACTTTATGAATTGATAATGTTGTATTTATATTTCTCGAAATTATGCATTTATTTATGTTATATTTCTCTATAATATAAATTGAGTTGTTTTATCTTTGTTATTTTCATGTCCAATTATATTATTTCCAAATTTATGGATGCATGAATGGATTTGGTTTTGGATTTGGATTTGCTAGGAGCAAGGGGATCAACTAATTTTTTTTTTTACGAGTATTCTAGTCAGTGGTTTAGTGTGGGAGGGCTTTTCATACATTTCATATAGTTGCATGATATATCTTTTGTGTTTCTTCACTTTTAACTCGCTTGAAAAGTTTTGATTACTATTTAGTTTCATTGGGGAGGTCATAATTGGTAAGATATTAATTAAATCTATGATAATTTGTTAAATATTTTTAAATATTTTATTGGCGTATACGTCTTTTAGTGTATTTTAATTTATATATGACAGAATGAAAATTTTAATATGGAAGTTTTAATTTGCATTTGTCCTTTTATAATGCAGGTTAAAAGGAAGGATCAAATATTAAATTATGGAGGGAATGGAACATTTTTATAAGTAAATTTAAGACTTGTTTTCTGATCCATGAGACAAACCTATAATATGATTCCATGTGTATTTGGATTATGATTAAAAATGGCTCGGATTAAAGATGAATTAGTAGGCGGTGATCAATGTACATTTCTTAATCAGACATGGTCTTTGGAATGAGCTTGTTTATTATTGATACTTTTTTTTTATTGACATGCTTTTTTCAGTAAAAAAATGGTATTTGAGACTTACAATATGATTCCATTCTATGTCTATTTATAACATATTTATAACATTAAATTTCCCTTGGATTAAAGATAATATGTAGGTGATTTATTGAAATTCAATTATTGTGATCAATGTACATTTAATCCAATAGGTAGGTGATTTATTGAAATTCAATTATTGTGATCAATGTACATTTAATTCAATAGGTAGGTGATTTATTGAAATTCAATTATTGTGATCAATGTCCATTTATTTACATTCAGTAAGTGTGATCAATATTTATTTAAATAGATATAGATTTTGATTTCCAGTTTTCCAATATGATTCCATCGTATCTCTATTTTTAATATTAAACTTGCTTTGTATATTTTTAATATTAAACTTGTTTTGGATTAAATTTGATTAAAGATAATAGGTGATTTGAAAAAGTGTTTTAATTTTAATATATTAATTTGTGAATTATATTATTAAAAATGATGTTATATTTATTTTATTTAAAATACAATATAATTTAATATTAAAGTTGTTTCGATTAGTGTAATTAAAATCGAATTAGTTTAATTGTTTTGAAGGTTTTTCATGTTTAATATCATTTTTTTTACATAGATAAAAAGCTATTTTATTAAATTGATAGGACTAATTTATTAAAATTTAATTAGTTTAACTGTTTTAAAGGTTTTTTAATATTGATTTATTTGGGTTTGTGGTTGGGATATATTGTTTATTATTTTTTTTTCTTTTTTAAATATATTTATTTATCTAAGTTTATGGTTGGTATATATTTATTTAAATAGATATAGATATAGTATAGATAGGAAGTGTATGATCCCATCTTATCTCTATTTTTAACATTAAACTTGCTTTGTATATTTTTAACATTAAACTTGTTTTGGATTAAATTTGATCAATAGGTCATTTATTGAAATTCAATTATTGTAATCAATGTACATTTATTAACATTAAACGTGCCTGGGATTAAACTTGATTAAAGATAATAGTTGATTTATTAAGTAATTTGAATAAGTGTTTTAATTTTATTATATTAATTTGTGAATTATATTATTAAAAATTATGTTATATTTATTTTATTTAAAATACAATATAATTTAATATTAAATTTGTTTGGATTAGTTTAATTAAAATTGAATTAGTTTAATTGTTTTAAAAGTTTTCCATGTTCAATATCATTTTTTTTACATAGATAAAAAGTTGTTTTATTAAATTGATAAGACTGATTTTATTAAAATTGAATTAGTCAACATTAAACTTGTTTTGGATTAAATTTGATTAATAGGTCATTTATTGAAATTCAATTATTGTAATCAATATACATTTATTAACATTAAACTTGCCTGGGATTAAACTTGATTAAAGATAATAGTTGATTTATTAAGTAATTTGAATAAGTGTTTTAATTTTATTATATTAATTTGTGAATTATATTATTAAAAATTATGTTATATTTATTTTATTTAAAATACAATATAATTTAATATTAAAGTTGTTTGGATTAGTTTAATTAAAATTGAATTAGTTTAATTGTTTTAAAGGTTTTTCATGTTTAATATCATTTTTTTTACATAGATAAAAAGCTATTTTATTAAATTGATAAGACTGATTTTATTAAAATTGAATTAGTTTAATTGTTGTAAAGGTTTTTTATATTTACTTATTTGAGTTTGTGGTTGGTATACATATTGTCCATTAAAATTGTTTTTTAATATGTAATTGATTCTTTTTAATGAATATTTTTAATATTAAATTTTGATAGGTTCGTGGTAGGTGAAAATTGAATGTGTAATAATGAGTATTTTTAATATTAAATTTGGAATATATTTAAATTTCTCATTATTATTTATTTATTTAGGTTTATTTTGAAATTATTTTATTCTTAAAGTTTATAAATATTTATTTATCTAAGTTTATGGTTGGTATACATATTGTCCATTAAAATTGTTTTTTATTCATATTGATTATAATGTTGATTAAAAATAGAATAGCTTCTCTTTGCTTCGAGATCCTAATCATCTCTACTAACAGGGTCAACCACGGGAAGGTGGAAGCTAATTTGCCCCAAAAACTATGCATTGTTGATATGGGTTTTCAACATATCAACATGCCAAAATAATGGAAGCTAATTTGCTCCAAAAACTGTGCTTTGTTGATATGAGTTTTTAACATATCAACCTGCCAAAATAATTTTATTATGTCTTTTTTAATATATTAAATTATTAAGTAATTTTATTATATTTATTTAATATGTTTGATGATTGTGGTTTTTTAATATTGAGTTGGTAAATTTTTTTAAAATAATAATGTTCTTAAATTGGTGTAACATGCAATGGAAAGCGAGTCTTCTTTTTAATATGTTGATTTTGAAAATAATATACATTAATAACATTTAATATTATTTTTATGAAATTTATTAGATTATATTATTATTAATCTAAATTTTTATGTTTGGGTTTTTAATTAAAAATAAATTAAAATAGTGTAATATCAAAATTGAAAATAAAAAAAATAAAGTAAAAAAAAATATGAAGTCTTAAAAAAATAATAATATAAAAAAACCTACTATAATATATAAATATTATATATATATATATATATATTAAAAGCAAATCAGCATCATACAAATTGAAGTCAATACCTCCCACATACATGCACAAAGAATTTCAAATATGTAACACAACATACAATTTCAATTAAGAAAAGTTAAAATTAACAAACATTATTCCTAAATAAACAACTATTGCTAAAATCTCACACAATTTCAAGGCACACATCAAAAAGTAAACAATCAATCAAACAAAGGAACAATGCCAAAACAATTTGCACACATTTGTTCAAAATACACATACATAAGCATCAAACAAGTAAACATTTAAGGTACACCTACAATTTCAAATCAATATACAATCCTAAACAAACAACCATTGCTAAAATCTCTCACACAATTTCAAAGCACACATACAAATGCATCAAACAAGTAAACATTCAAGGTACACATACAATTTCAGATCAATATACAATCCCAAACAAACAACCTTTGCTAAAATCTCACACACAATTTTTAAGCACACATACATATACATCAAACAAGTAAACATTTAAGATACACATACAATTTAGATCAATATGCAATCCTAAACAAACAACCATTGCTAAAATCTCACACAAATTTTTATAGCACACATACATATACATCAAACAAGTAAACATTTAAGGTACACATACAATTTAGATCAATATGCAATCCTAAACAAACAACTATTGCTAAAATCTCACACAAATTTTCATAGCACACATACATATACATCAAACAAGTAAACATTTAAGGTACACATACAATTTAGATCAATATACAATCCTAAATAAACAACCATTGCTAAAATCTCACACACAATGTAAGGAACAATGCCAAAACAACTACACAATTTTTCATAACACGCATTCATATACATCAAAGAAGTAAACATTTAAGGTGCACATACAATTTAAGGCACAATGCCAAAACAACTTACACACAATTTTTCAAAGCACACATACATATACACCAAACAAGCAAACATTTAAAGTACAAATCCAATCAATCAAACAAACATTGCTAAAACAACTTACACACAATTTTTCAAAGCACACATACATATACATCAAAGAAGTAAACATTTAAGGTACATAGAGAATTTAGATCAATATACAATCCTAAACAAACAACCATTGGTAACATCTCACACACAATTTAAGGAATAATGCCAAAACAAGTTACACACAATTTTAAATAGCTCACATACATATACATCAAACAAGTAAACATTTAAGGTGCACATACAATTTCAGATCAATAAATTCCTAAACAAACAACCACCGCTAAAATCTCACACACAATTTAAGGAACAATGCCATAACAACTTACACACAATTTTTCAAAGGACACATACATATACACCAAACAAGCAAACATTTAAAGTACAAATCCAATCAATCAAACAAACATTGCTAAAACAGCTTACACACAATTTTTAAACCACACATACATGTACATCAAACAAGTAAACATTTAAGGTACACATAGAATTTAGATCAATATCCAATCCTAAACAAACAACCATTGCTAAAATATGACACACAATTTAAGGAATAATGCCAAAACAACTTACACACAATTTTAAATAGCACACATACATGTACATCAAACAAGTAAACATTTAAGGTGCACATACAATTTCAGATCAATATACAATCCTAAACAAACAACCATTGCTAAAATCTCACACACAATTTAAGGAACAATGCAAAACAACTTACACACAATTTTTATTTTATTTAAAGCAATATATATTAAAATTAAAATAAAAAATAAAAATAAAAAATATAATTTATTTTATAAAAGTATATTATATAACTATATATATATATATAATAATATATATATATATATAAATATTATATTAGATATATAATATTATTTATAAATCATATATAATATTTATATAAAAAAAAAAAAAAAAAAAAAAAAAAAAAAAAAAAAAAAAAAAAAAAAAAAAAAAAAAAAAAAAAAAAAAAAAAAAATCAACCGTCAAAATATATATTCAAAAATAAAGAAAATTAAAATAGAAAAAAGAAGAAAGAAGAAAGAGCATATATAGTTTGTTTATGAACTTGTTTAATATTTTTATTTTATATATGAAATTATATAATTTGTATGTGTATAAAAATTCAGGTATGATAATGAATTGAAATATAAAAATAAATAATTTAAATATCAGTGAGATAAAATTGAAAATTCATTGTGTATAGCTGAAATGTATTTTGATATGTAAGCTTATTCAAAAATGAAAATAGAAACACGAAAACAATAAATGCTACACTACTCTAAAGAGAATGGGGCCCCATCCTCCTTAAAGCATTTCGAAGAGGTTTTACCCCTTCCATAAAAAAAATAATTTTATTAATACTTCTCCGTACATAAGGATAGCATTGTTAAAAAGAAAACTTCTACAAAGAGAATGAATGTATTTATACATTTCTATTTCTTTTGAATAAACATATAATTAAGAACCATTCCTGGAAGTAGACCTAGAAATAGACCTACACCACCACATATTAGAATAAGAAGAAAAAAAAAGCATATCAAAATATTGAAATATTTTTAATAAAATATAATAAAAATGCTTTAAAAAATATATAAGTAATAATATTAAATCCAAAAATATTATTACCTTTTCCTTTTTTCATCAGCGCATTTTGATGGTAATAAATGATATACCTCGTGATATACCCTGTAAATACAAATATTTCATGAAAAATAATTAGAAAAACCAAAAATACAATATATATACAAATTTGATTTTAATATTATATTTATCATATTTAACTCGTAAAAATAAAATATAAGATATTTTAAAGAGAATGGATCTTACATAATTTTTACATTTTACATATAATTCTAATTAAATTTTATATAGTTCATTATTTTCTAATAATGAAAATTTGCATTTATGATAAATTAAACTTAAAATTTGCTTTCTAAAAATATTTCTTAAAAACCAGAACAGATTTAAAAATTCAATAAAAATATTTCTTAAAAACCAGAACAGATTTTAAAATTCAATAAAAATATTTCATAAAAACCAAAATAGATTCAAAAATAAATCTTATAAACACCAAATTCAATCAATACAGTGAAGGAGGAATAATACAAACTGGCTAAAGAGAAATAATATTGATAAAAAATGAGAAGCCGCCTACAAACTAAACTGGCTGTCACAAAAAATTTAAAACACTGTAATCAGACAAATGTTTAAAAAAAAAAAAAAAACCAATTCATAATGAATGATATTTTAATAAAATTAATTTAACAATAAATATTCTCATATTACACAGATTTGATACTATATTTAATATAATTTCGCAGAAATAATATAATATATATATATACTAAAAAAAGACTACTTCGTCGTTCTAAAGATAAAGTGAGTCTGGGATCCGAGTGAGTCTGGGATCCGGGAATCTGACAGGCTCCGCTGGGTGGATGTTTTAGTAAATTGAAATTATTAAAAGGTCAAGAAAAAAAAATCCAGTGTAAAATAAAGAGAATCAAATTACAATTTTTTTATATAAAAAATTTGACGAGCATTATATTAAACATTCATTTCAACTTATGATATGTAAAAATATAATGCAATGATTTCCAATGATGTATATGATATTTTAATTAAAACATATTATATTAAACACTAATTATAATAAAGTTAGCCTAGACAGTTCCAAAAACACCAATCCACTAAACAAGGGCCATGCTGACTGCAAATTAAATTAACTTAATTTTACATTCAGGGTCTATCTCAATAAATGAAAAATCAAATTTAATAAAATTAAATAGGTTAAACCAATTGAGAAAGAGCCAGCTCATACCTGGATGGAGCTGGAGTTTAGGATCGCCATACTATTTTGAAGAGCTTTAGGGTTTTAACATAACTCTGAACATTAACAGAGGAACAAAGAATTTTGTTAAAAGAAGAGAAATTAAATTAATCCACCAAAATCTTAATCTAAACAATTCGCGAGAGAGTCAGCGGATACCTCGCCATCGCCATGGCCTTTTTGTGGAAGACCTTCAGTGTTTGAATAGCGAGAGAGTCAGCGCATACCTCGCCATCGCCATGGCCTTTTTGTGGAAGACCTTCAGTGTTTGAATAGAACTCTGTCATAGCTTTTTTGAAGAGCTTGAGGGTTTGAAGAGATTCTGAACAACAATAGAAGAACAAAGAATTAAAAAAGAAAAGGAATTATAACAAAATGTTTTGGATATTGTAAATAAGAAAGAGAGTTTAGATTGGCCATGGCTTTTTTAAAGAGTTGTTTGAACAGAACTCTGAACAACAATAAAATAAAAGAAGAAAGAATTAAAGTAAAGAAAAGAAAATGTTAATGATTATGATATTGTTTATGAGTCAACTTGTAAATAAGAAATAGAAATTAGATTTCCTAATAAACCATTGAAGCTGATAATTATTAATGGGAAAAGCATGTGGTGCCAGAGTTTAGATTGGCCATGGCTTTTTTTGAAGAGCTTCAGGGTTTGAACAAAACTCTGAAAAACAATAAAAGAAGAAAGAAAAAAATGAATTATAACAAAATGTGGAGGGTTATGATATTGTTTATGAGCCCGCCTGTAAATACGAAATAAAAATTAGATTTCTTAAACCATAATGGGAGGAGAGTTAGGGAATTGAACATCTAGTTTGCCTAGGTGCCCATGTTCGTAGGCGATTACAATTTTAATTCTGATAAATTAAATTGACAGTGGCATTGAGAAGGTATCTATCCAATAAACAGGGGACAATTTTAATTCTGATAAATTAAATTGACAGTGGCATTGAGAAGGTATCTATCCAATAAACAGGGGACAATTTGACAATTTTAATTCTGATAAATTAAATTGACAGTGGCATTGAGAAGGTATCTATCCAATAAACAGGGGCCATGATGCTGGCAACAAATCATCTAGCCATGATGCCATCAAGAAATCATCTATCCAATAAACAGGGGCCATGATGCTGGCAAGAAATCATCCAGCCATGATGCCAGCAAGAAATCATCTATCCAATAAACAGGGGCCATGATGCTGGCAAGAAATCATCCAGCCATGATGCCAGCAAGAAATCATCTATCCAATAAACAGGAGCCATGATGCTGGCAAATTCAATTGATCCATGAAAATCTTAATCTAATTTTACATTCGGAAAATCTTAACTCAATCTAGGAAAAATCAAATTTAATAAAATCTCATTCGAGAAACAGAACGCCAACGCATACCTCGAGCTGGAGTTTAGAATCGCCATGGTTTTTTTTTGGAAGATCTTCAGGGTTTTAACAAGACTCTGAACGGTAACAAAGGAACAAAGAATTTTGTTAAAAAGAAGGGAATTATAGAAACCTATAAAATTTTATCTACCTAATTATAGAAATATAATTTTACATTGAGGATGTTATCCGTAACATAAAATTTGTTAAACCATTGGAGAAAGGGAGCACCAACAGATACCTCGAGCCCGAGTTTAGAATTTTGAAGAGATTTAGGGTTTTAACAAAACTCTGAACAATAATAGAGGAACAAAGAATTTTGATAAAATGAAGAATTATAACACGATGTATAGTCTCATAAAAAAGAATAGCATCAGAGGTTGCTTTTCATAGAAACGCACATTCTCAGAGATTAGAGGAAATGTACCTGAGCCCTGAGCCAAAAACTTGGGAAGAACAACTTGAATGCAGAAAAATATTGTTCAGAGTCATGCTGCCCTGTAAATAAGAAATAGAAATTATATTACTTAGGCAATTGTTGTTCTCAATTTGCCCATTCCGAGCTGAAGAATGGTTAATACACAAATAATCAAAGGTAGTAAGAATATTGCTGATTATACCAAAAATCGTGGTGCAGATTATATACCTGAAACCAAAAGCCCTTCAGCAGCTGGCTGTTGAGCGGTGTTGTCCCTGAAATGGGATGATGATCAAATCCTGTTGCCTCCAGTCATGCCTCTTCCTCCTCTATCACATACATGCCTCTTCCTCCTCTATCACATACACCCACATGACTCAGACACACACCAGACTCAAATTCAGACTACACACAGACACAGACATGACTCAGACTTAGACTCGGACTCAGACTCAGACTCAAACTCCCAATCCCCACAGACAGAGCAGGCGATGGACAGAGGAGGAAGAAAATGATGGATTTGAGAGGTTTGATGTATATATATACACACTGAAATTTTGCAGCCTATGCTTCGCCCGTTACAGGTCAATAGAACGGCTACATAAACCCATGCAAATGGTATCTTGCTTTTTTGAATTGGGTTTCCAATCATATTTTTGTTTTTCTTGCTTTTTTGAATTGGTTTCCAATCCTATTTTTGCTTTTCTGTTATTATTTTTTTTCATGGTTTTTTGAATTGATTTTCCAATCAAATTTATGCTTTTCTTGCTTTTTTGAATTGGTTTCCAATTATATTTTTGCTTTTCTGTTATTATTTTTTTCTTGGTTTTTTGAATTGGTTTTCCAATCAAATTTTTGTTTTTCTTGCTTTTTTGAATTGGGGTTACAATCATATTTTTGCTTTTCTGCAATTTTTTATTTTTTATTTTTTTGGGTTTCAATTTAAATAATTTCGGTTTTATTTTATTTATTTATGGTTTGGAAATTTAGGTTTTTTATAGCTTTACAAAATAGTTTGTTTAATTTTTTTTAGAATAATTAATAAAATACGAAAATTTCTACTAGTTTCATGTATAAATTTATTATATATCTATTTGTTTTCTTCAATGAAAAATGATATATATATATATATAAAACTAGCATGACAAAAATGATTGCAATGATTTATTGAACTTTACAAATATTATTTTTTTCGTAATAAGTTATTTAAGAATTATTTTAATGATAATTGGTTTTCTCCATTAAATTTTATCCTAACTTGAGCCTAAGCTTACATAGATTTGTTCTCTACTCACTAACTAAAGTCTTTGTGAAATCCAATTTTTGCCACAATTCCACAATTCTATTTCATAAGTTAAAATTACCATTATAAATTACCATGTGGTGCTTCATTTCTCGAGTTCTAGGAAAAAAACAAAATTAGAAGTTTTATGTTTTTGTTTTGTTATAAATGAGATTCTTTGCTCTTGTTTAGAAAAATACATGTTGCTTCTCTAAACGGAATGCTTTTTCCTATTAATTATTTGATGTCTTTAATATTGGTCATGACAACATGGAAGACATTAAAATATAGTCTAAAGTTACTAGAAATTACGAATATTATTTTTGAATCTTGAAGAAAAAATATATATTATCTCAATATCTTTAAAAACAATCAAAACATAGAACAAAAAAATGCAAAACAAGAAATATTAGAAAATATTAGAAGATTAGAACAACTAAGAACATGAGCACACACACAAATTTTTTTGTACTGGTTTTTCAATTATTAGAGATTGAAATGAAAATGTGAGTATATCAAGATAAGTACATCAAGATATTACGGGTTTAAATGATGATCATGGAGATCATCATCCATTTAATACCCCACATTATGTTGGCATTGAGTTTGAGTTTGAGGATACTAGGTACTGCAACAACTAATGAACCTGGGCACCGCTACTGAACTTGTGAAAGACCTTCCAAGGGTCCAACCCTATAACAACATTCAATGAAGTCATGATTTACCACTATTGCATTCACATAAGTATCTTTAGGATATACTTTTTGTTCCTATAGAAGCCTTCTTATGTATCTATCTTTATTTTGATAGATAAGGAAAATTTTCCAATGGAACTAGATTATATATTTTTATCTTCATGGAGGTTAAATTGTCATGCTTTCCTAGCTTGATATAGTTGTATGTGCTCTAATGTTTCTCACATGCCAATGAAATTAGTATCCATCTTAAAATATAGGACTTAGTAGCCTTAAAAAGATGAAGGAATGTGTTCCAACAACTTTGTATTTTCTTTCTTTATTATGAAAATCTATATCCATCTTAAAACATAAGACTTAATCCAACATTAAATTAGATAATAAAAAAATTAAAACTAATTAAACATAAAAACAAGTCGTGTTTAATGAGCTAATACACATTCAATGATGGAGTTTTAATCTCATAAATAGGCCAATTGATTGGATAAATAAGTGCACACAGTAAGCAGGCATAGGTGGGCTAAATTAAGGAGGCAGAGAAAATATGTGCGGGTTGAATAAATCACTAGGTTAATATATTTGATGAAGCTGAAATATAGATGCATTAAACTAATAAAGCTATGGGTTAACCATGACCAATATATCAAGGCTAAACAAAACTAATGTGAGAGCTAGAGGCAACCATACTTGATTTACGCCGAAATTCTTCTTAATAAGTGAAAGTGAGTTAGATTCATACGAGGTAGGTTAAATTCATAAATAGGTGGGTTATAGTGATTAATGAAAAACTATATGCAATAAACATGGCAAATGAAGTTTAACTTGTTAAACTAAATTCAAAGCCATTTAGACACAAGTGGGTTGAAGCAAGTGATGAGAATCTAAATTTGATAATCATGGTCTTTACATTAGAGTTAAAGGGAGCGATCCATATCATTGGTATATATACTTAGAGTGGGAGTTTGGAGTAGCCTTTGATGCCTCCACTTGATTATTCATAGGATCTGGGGATTTAGACCTTAATTTGAAGCTTGGCCTCTAAATCCAACATTATAATTGTTTTGAAAAATTTACAACTTCTGACTACGATGCATATTATGTAGGGATCTTCGTTGATCATATAGGTTATTTTCATTACATATTAGAGTTCATGTGACATAAATTGACAAAGTAATCATCCCGGTAATTCAAAAGTGAAGACAATGCTCTAAGGTTAACTTCCAATTACAATTTTTGAACCTAAGATTTTACTCACTATGGAAGATGAATTTTACATTGTTGAATGATTTCAATAAAACCCTATATTAAAATATAGATTTCATTTAAGAGGTAGGGATTTCTATGGGTATTTAAAAAAAATCTCAATTATTTCATAATAGACAAGCCAAAAGAAATTAGTATCCCCAACCTTGAGGAACCCTAACTCTAACCAAAAAAAAATAATTGATTTTGCTATCAAGAGGGAAACATTTCCATGATAGAAAGTTTTATAATGAATAATAATACCTAATTCCTATTATAATAAGATTACAAATGGTATTGAATAGAGAAGAATTATTCTCCACAAGATCCATTGCGCATAACCATTGATGATAGTTGTGTAGAAAAAATAGAGAGACATTTAGATCATCACCTTACAAACCACATTTGTGACTCTTATATGTATAAGCCCGATGATCTATCTTGAGAAATTGAGTATTTTGTTTTTAAACCAACACGAGATGTTCTACAAAGTTGGCAACTTTGAAAGATCGACTACCTCTATTACACTAGATACAATTATTTCTTAAATGCCACAAGCAAGCCATTTACAACGTGTCTCTAAGACTTGAACCCATGCATATGGGGAAACAAATTATTCACCAAACCACTTAAGCTAAGATCCTTTGACTTGAATGGTTGAGTACTTAATTACAATATGTTCCCTAGTTTATAAATAGTTATAATTTTTTATTTTTTTTTCCTTCAAAAACAAGAGAATACAGGAGAAAATGAAACTTCTTAAATTAGTATCTCACTAGGGAGACCTGACAATATCTAAAAATTTACTCTCTGCAAGGAGGACAGGATCATCTGAGTACTAGGTGATCCAAAAGTAAACATAGAAAAACATACACATTGTCCAAAACATCGTTGCAACACAAAGTATACAACATAGGGATCATAACACATAGACATAATCAATATCTAGGGAAAGAAATTTGACTTAAAACCTGTAACATAGATGTGTTCCTCAGAGCCCTCATATGGTTTCCCTGTTGAGGGGCAGATACCAAGATGCTATTCGATTCTCTCCATTCTCTGACCCAAGTCCCTCAAGTGCTACTGTAGGTGCTCAAGGGAGTGGAGAATATTTGTTTGATGCTCATGTCTATCCAGGAGTGTGCAACCTAGAATAATTTTCATCTTCCAATTAAGATCCGTTGTTTGCATGTATTGGTTAAAACAACCTCTTTTGTGACTTATGTCTAGAACCCATGCGGTCCATTCGGTGAGAATCTCCATGTCAGAGAGGGGATGTCTTTAAAAAGAATCTTCTTATTTAGCACATGTGAGTTGATCTTGGATATGACTTGGAGTGAGTTCATGGTAACTTGATGCAAAGTCCTCCAACTGATGGTGCATGTGGTTGTTTCCCCTGTGGGCCCTCTCTTGGTAGAATAAAGCACCCCTTCGAACTCGTGCCCTCCAACGAGGCATGGGGAATGGGGGAACAAAAAAAAGGAAGATAGAGAAAGAAAAAAGGACAGGGGAAGAGCCACGCCAGGTAAGGGCTATGCCTATTAAAACCATCATCGTAGGTACCTTCAAAGAGGAAACGATGAAATTTCCACACATGGTATGGGGGATAAAAACATAGCCAACCAAAGATGGCGTCCACCAAAAGACAACATCAAGGAAACATATAACAAGCATTTGCTAAAACCATAAGTGGAATTAGGAAAATCTAGATAGTGACATTGAAAGGTGGCACAACAACGATGGTGGATGATCCCAAGAAAAACATCGTAGTACGATGGCAGGACAGACAACCAGAGCTAATTATGGTAGAGGGAAGACAGATTAGGGGGGAAGGTCCGAGGGAGGAAGAATAAAAGGGGGCCAAAAGAATGTGTCTTTGAGTGGGCCTTGAAACCATCGACCTACACAAGTGTTTAAAGCACAATGGAAAACAAGTTGCAACGAGCAAGAAATCATTACTAACTCTAAGTTGACGCACTTGCTGATCTAGGTGGCTCCAGGGACTCACACAGGACAAAGAAGGCTTATGAAATCTCAAAAGTCAAAGTGATCAAAATGCTTTCGAATCGGGACCAGAGCGTAGATCTTGTCGTCCTCATCATAACAGTGTGAACGATTCATCAATCCAAGCTTGTATGAGGGAGAACGATCCAGTCAAAGTTTTGATTAAAGTTGGGTTGTGGTCCAGGTTTAATGGTCCTACAAATTCACCGTCAACCAGCATGGGAACCTGGCTCCCGAAAACAAGCGAAATTGTGGCCTCTTTAAATCGCCCAATACCCCTTATATTGGGAAAGTTTGGAAAAATACATTATTATAATATGTATATATATATATGAGGTGGTGGGCCACAAATGAGGTGGCGGGCCACCACCCCCGCCACCCCAAACTATATTACAATAAAAATCAAAATTTTTATGGGGCCGACAGGCCATGACCCCTGCCGGCCCTCCCGCAACCACATAACATAATTTAAGTTTAAATGTGGCTCAGCGGCCATTACCTCACCAAGCCCTCCAACCAACTCCCGCATTAAATATAACACATTTTGGTTGTGAGCGAGCCACCTTCAGTGGACCCAACCCACGCCCCACCATACTAAAAACATGTGCCATGTATGAACCGAGGATCGTGGGGCTTGAACCCGCGTGGCCGGGGTGGTCGGCTTGCCTCTCGCGCACCCTCATACACCACCATATTATACAACATCCATTTAAAATGTAACAGCTCCATATAATACCACCAACCCAAAAACGAATTAATACGCCAACCAAACTTTAACCTCCGCTATTTAATGCGCCCTCATACAATGCGCCCAAAAAAAATGCGTGTAATTTTGGAGGGATCAGGATTTGATCCCCCGACCTTCGCATGCCTAATATGTCGACTTAACCAATAAGCCAACAACGTATTCATTGATTTATTCGCCAAGGAACTTATATTGAAACTCATTTCCATAGTGCGCTCAGGGAAAAAATGCAGGATGTGGCACAGTTTAAGAGACATGAATTTTTTTTATTAATTTTTGCAAGTGGAACCATGATCCTGGAGAAACATACGTGGAACCATGATTGAGCCAATTTCCAGCAGGGTGAAATTTTGTCAGTGTCCAAATTGGACAAATTTTATGTTGATCTTACACTTCCCAGTGACACGAACCTGATGGTGCAATCAGTTTCTTGATCTGAGCAACAGATCTTCAGATGACCCGGAAGAGGGACTCTTTGAGGAATATAGGAGGAATCTAAAAGATTACTTAAGCCCCAGATTTCCACTTTCTCAGAATTCAGAAATTTGACAGTTTATTTTAACTTATTCGACGCCACAAATCTGATGGTGCATTTAGATTTTCCATTTTCTCATTTCATTTTTCGGCCACTTTTCAAATTGGAGTACAGGTGTCAAAATTCATGTGCGAACAACCATTTCTATGAGATTCGACACCAGGAGATTGATGGTATAGCCAGCTTCAGTAGTTTGACATCCTTTTCTTCAGATAGCCCCAGGATGTGAGGTATATGCAGTGTGTTCATGTACTTCTTTTTGCTATGCATTATGTTGCACCAATCCCTGTTTGATGTTTGATGTGGGATCTTGTTTTCTTACTGGTTTCATGATTCCTGCTTGATGTGATGCAGAATCATATGTGGGGTGTACTTGTTGTCATGATTCGTCTTGTTTTTGTTTGAGATCCCTTTGTTTATGTTGACGGGATACTCATGTGTCGCCATGTATGTTTGCATTGAGATCCCTTTTATGCCATGTTGGCGGGATGCTCATTATCATCATGCATGAGTTTAGGTCATCATGCATGAGTTTAGGTCATACTGATATGAGTCATTTTTGAATGAGAGTTCCTGTAGTGGAACATCTCTTGGAGTCCCTATTGCATGAGGGAATTTTCCTTGTATGATAGCGACGTCACCACCTATGTACATCATCACTATTGACAACACTTAATGCAGCGGCCTACACCATCTTGACACCGGGGCCTGGAGACGTAGTCCCTCCTAGATGAACTCGGTTATCAACGTCTTGTTATTTTATGTTGTTGATGATTGTCACGTTCCTTCTTCTTTACAGCATACATTTATGGTCAATTATGCTATTTTAAACGCAATTATAATCACATCACGAAAGTAAAAGATCTTGGTTAAATCCGGGAGTTGAGTCAACTCGGATCAAGTTTAGTATCAAAGTGGTCTTTGCGTGGATGTGAATTGCAAGTGTGACCAATGGAACGTGCAGAAAAAGAGGATGAAAAAGCGATGTACGAGACCATGCTCAGAATTTCCAAAAGGGTGGAAATGATGTATGAAGCTCTACAAAAAGAGACAGAGGAAAAGGAGTGATTGCAGCTTCAGTTGCGAGCCATGAAAGAGGCCTTGGAAGAACTGAAGCACAACAACCAGAATCTTCAAACAGAGAATGCTGAATTGAAGGTGCTTTTACATGAAGAAAAAGAGGAGAACATAATTTTCTACAACAACTGCAAGCTAAGGACGAGGCCTTGGAAAAGCCGCAACATAACCCATGTGACGTAAAAGGTAGTTCTCTATCTTCATGTATGTTTCTTGATGATGATTTCACTATTTTTGAAAATCATACCATAGGAATTGGCTCCAAACTGTTGAAGAAAAATGAAGGAAAAGGCCTGGGCATTAATGGCCAAGGCATTGTCAAACCCATTAAAGTAAAAGAATTACCCCAACAGGGAGGACTTGGGTATGTCAGAAACGAAGTTGGGGAATTCGCCACGATAACTAGCGAACCACCAACAACAGATGATGAGATGCCCTCATCAGTTCTTTCCAAATCGACAAAGGAGGTAAAAGATGTTGATTTCCTTTCGGTTTCATCTTCACATAGTATGATTTCTATTGGAGATGTGGAGATACCAATCACAGGGACAAACATGAGGCTCCTTACCAAGATGAGGTACAAGGAGGAAAAAGAACTTGGTGTTAATAACCAAGGCATAACTCAACCATTCGAGGTTGAGCAGAGACCTAAATTTGGTGGCTTGGGATACATCGAAGGAGAATGCTCGAAGGTGTCAGATTCATCTGAGACATTGTCGAAATCGTCAAGGAAAGAGAATGATGGGAACATATCCCCATCATCCCATGGCAATTCCCATTGCAAGGAAAGAGTTGAGGCAAGCTCTTGTCGCCATAATCACATCAGAGACAACAAGGAAAGTGTAGGTTGTGTTGAGTATAGTGTTAGGTTGTAAAAATATTTCCAAACTTGTAATCTCTGCTTTGGGATGGAATTAATTGTAGGGGATGAGTTCAATCAATAAGAATTGGAGTCTCTTCCTGACACTACTTCCACTCTATGTGGGTGGGGTGCTAGAGAGAGTGTGCTTTCCAATCACTAGCTCCATAATTCATGTCACTAAAAGTAGCTTCATCGGCTACCTTCATTGAGGAATGACCAAGTGGTAGCCGGTTTCGTTGCACTAAACCTATGATAGATTTTGGGATAAGTGATGTTACGAACTTTGATGAACACATGCCTCAAAGGGAATGTAATCTACTGTAGAGAAAGCCATAACCCATTACTGTAGAGAAAGCCATAACTTCAGCCATAACTTCATTGGTAGGCCAAGGAAAAAGCCATAACTCCAGCCATAACTTCATTGGTAGGCCAGGGAAAAAGCCATAACTTCATTCGGAGGCCAAGGAAATCCACCTCTACAAGGTAGCATAGGTGGTCAATTTTTTCAATTGAAAAATGAATGGTTTAGGAAGAAATCTTAGGGATGGGTGCAAATCCACCTCCGTAGGTGGCAAATTGTTTCAATTGAAAAGTGAATGGTTCAAGGGTTGCAAGGTGATTTCATGCAATATGGGTGACATATGGGTTGAGTGTTGAGTCTTTTAGGAAGAAATCTTAGGATGGGTGCAAAGTTCACATACCTTGAATTAGATTTTGAATTCACATGCTTTGAATTAGATTTTGAATCACTAATTTACAAAGCACCCCTGTAGCGACATTGAGTCCACCCTTGATGGATTACAACTTTGGAACAAATATTTAAGGAACATTCCGCTATAAACATTAATAAATGATATTTTTTATTGTAGGCCATAGATATAATTGTGTAATTATTCAACCAACCAAGGATCACATTCTCTCAAACTCAACACTTGTTAAGGAACATTCCGCTATAAACATTAATAAATGATATTTTTTTATTGTAGGCCATAGATATAATTGTGTAATTATTCAACCAACCAAGGATCACATTCTCTCAAACTCAACACTTGCTCTAACAAGAGTTTCAAAGCCAAAATAATTAATGACGTACCTATATTTTGTGCACTTTATGAATTGATAATGTTGTATTTATATTTCTCGAAATTATGCATTTATTTATGTTATATTTCTCTATAATATAAATTGAGTTGTTTTATCTTTGTTATTTTCATGTCCAATTATATTATTTCCAAATTTATGGATGCATGAATGGATTTGGTTTTGGATTTGGATTTGCTAGGAGCAAGGGGATCAACTAATTTTTTTTTACGAGTATTCTAGTCAGTGGTTTAGTGTGGGAGGGCTTTTCATACATTTCATATAGTTGCATGATATATCTTTTGTGTTTCTTCACTTTTAACTCGCTTGAAAAGTTTTGATTACTATTTAGTTTCATTGGGGAGGTCATAATTGGTAAGATATTAATTAAATCTATGATAATTTGTTAAATATTTTTAAATATTTTATTGGCGTATACGTCTTTTAGTGTATTTTAATTTATATATGACAGAATGAAAATTTTAATATGGAAGTTTTAATTTGCATTTGTCCTTTTATAATGCAGGTTAAAAGGAAGGATCAAATATTAAATTATGGAGGGAATGGAACATTTTTATAAGTAAATTTAAGACTTGTTTTCTGATCCATGAGACAAACCTATAATATGATTCCATGTGTATTTGGATTATGATTAAAAATGGCTCGGATTAAAGATGAATTAGTAGGCGGTGATCAATGTACATTTCTTAATCAGACATGGTCTTTGGAATGAGCTTGTTTATTATTGATACTTTTTTTTTTATTGACATGCTTTTTCCAGTAAAAAAATGGTATTTGAGACTTACAATATGATTCCATTCTATGTCTATTTATAACATATTTATAACATTAAATTTCCCTTGGATTAAAGATAATATGTAGGTGATTTATTGAAATTCAATTATTGTGATCAATGTACATTTAATCCAATAGGTAGGTGATTTATTGAAATTCAATTATTGTGATCAATGTACATTTAATTCAATAGGTAGGTGATTTATTGAAATTCAATTATTGTGATCAATGTCCATTTATTTACATTCAGTAAGTGTGATCAATATTTATTTAAATAGATATAGATTTTGATTTCCAGTTTTCCAATATGATTCCATCGTATCTCTATTTTTAATATTAAACTTGCTTTGTATATTTTTAATATTAAACTTGTTTTGGATTAAATTTGATTAAAGATAATAGGTGATTTGAAAAAGTGTTTTAATTTTAATATATTAATTTGTGAATTATATTATTAAAAATGATGTTATATTTATTTTATTTAAAATACAATATAATTTAATATTAAAGTTGTTTCGATTAGTGTAATTAAAATCGAATTAGTTTAATTGTTTTGAAGGTTTTTCATGTTTAATATCATTTTTTTTACATAGATAAAAAGCTATTTTATTAAATTGATAGGACTAATTTATTAAAATTTAATTAGTTTAACTGTTTTAAAGGTTTTTTAATATTTATTTATTTGGGTTTGTGGTTGGGATATATTGTTTATTATTTTTTTTTCTTTTTTAAATATATTTATTTATCTAAGTTTATGGTTGGTATATATTTATTTAAATAGATATAGATATAGTATAGATAGGAAGTGTATGATCCCATCTTATCTCTATTTTTAACATTAAACTTGCTTTGTATATTTTTAACATTAAACTTGTTTTGGATTAAATTTGATCAATAGGTCATTTATTGAAATTCAATTATTGTAATCAATGTACATTTATTAACATTAAACGTGCCTGGGATTAAACTTGATTAAAGATAATAGTTGATTTATTAAGTAATTTGAATAAGTGTTTTAATTTTATTATATTAATTTGTGAATTATATTATTAAAAATTATGTTATATTTATTTTATTTAAAATACAATATAATTTAATATTAAATTTGTTTGGATTAGTTTAATTAAAATTGAATTAGTTTAATTGTTTTAAAAGTTTTCCATGTTCAATATCATTTTTTTTACATAGATAAAAAGTTGTTTTATTAAATTGATAAGACTGATTTTATTAAAATTGAATTAGTCAACATTAAACTTGTTTTGGATTAAATTTGATTAATAGGTCATTTATTGAAATTCAATTATTGTAATCAATATACATTTATTAACATTAAACTTGCCTGGGATTAAACTTGATTAAAGATAATAGTTGATTTATTAAGTAATTTGAATAAGTGTTTTAATTTTATTATATTAATTTGTGAATTATATTATTAAAAATTATGTTATATTTATTTTATTTAAAATACAATATAATTTAATATTAAAGTTGTTTGGATTAGTTTAATTAAAATTGAATTAGTTTAATTGTTTTAAAGGTTTTTCATGTTTAATATCATTTTTTTTACATAGATAAAAAGCTATTTTATTAAATTGATAAGACTGATTTTATTAAAATTGAATTAGTTTAATTGTTGTAAAGGTTTTTTATATTTACTTATTTGAGTTTGTGGTTGGTATACATATTGTCCATTAAAATTGTTTTTTAATATGTAATTGATTCTTTTTAATGAATATTTTTAATATTAAATTTTGATAGGTTCGTGGTAGGTGAAAATTGAATGTGTAATAATGAGTATTTTTAATATTAAATTTGGAATATATTTAAATTTCTCATTATTATTTATTTATTTAGGTTTATTTTGAAATTATTTTATTCTTAAAGTTTATAAATATTTATTTATCTAAGTTTATGGTTGGTATACATATTGTCCATTAAAATTGTTTTTTATTCATATTGATTATAATGTTGATTAAAAATAGAATAGCTTCTCTTTGCTTCGAGATCCTAATCATCTCTACTAACAGGGTCAACCACGGGAAGGTGGAAGCTAATTTGCCCCAAAAACTATGCATTGTTGATATGGGTTTTCAACATATCAACATGCCAAAATAATGGAAGCTAATTTGCTCCAAAAACTGTGCTTTGTTGATATGAGTTTTTAACATATCAACCTGCCAAAATAATTTTATTATGTCTTTTTTAATATATTAAATTATTAAGTAATTTTATTATATTTATTTAATATGTTTGATGATTGTGGTTTTTTAATATTGAGTTGGTAAATTTTTTTAAAATAATAATGTTCTTAAATTGGTGTAACATGCAATGGAAAGCGAGTCTTCTTTTTAATATGTTGATTTTGAAAATAATATACATTAATAACATTTAATATTATTTTTATGAAATTTATTAGATTATATTATTATTAATCTAAATTTTTATGTTTGGGTTTTTAATTAAAAATAAATTAAAATAGTGTAATATCAAAATTGAAAATAAAAAAAATAAAGTAAAAAAAAATATGAAGTCAAAATATAATTATAAAAAACCTACCTATATATATATATATATATATATATATATATATATATATTATAAAAGCAAATCAGCATTATACAAATTGAAGTCAATACCTCCCACATACATGCACAAAGAATTTCAAATATGTAACACAACATACAATTTCAATTAAGAAAAGTTAAAATTAACAAACATTATTCCTAAATAAACAACTATTGCTAAAATCTCACACAATTTCAAGGCACACATCAAAAAGTAAACAATCAATCAAACAAAGGAACAATGCCAAAACAATTTGCACACATTTGTTCAAAATACACATACATAAGCATCAAACAAGTAAACATTTAAGGTACACCTACAATTTCAAATCAATATACAATCCTAAACAAACAACCATTGCTAAAATCTCTCACACAATTTCAAAGCACACATACAAATGCATCAAACAAGTAAACATTCAAGGTACACATACAATTTCAGATCAATATACAATCCCAAACAAACAACCATTGCTAAAATCTCACACACAATTTTTAAGCACACATACATATGCATCAAACAAGTAAACATTTAAGATACACATACAATTTAGATCAATATGCAATCCTAAACAAACAACCATTGCTAAAATCTCACACAAATTTTTATAGCACACATACATATACATCAAACAAGTAAACATTTAAGGTACACATACAATTTAGATCAATATGCAATCCTAAACAAACAACTATTGCTAAAATCTCACACAAATTTTCATAGCACACATACATATACATCAAACAAGTAAACATTTAAGGTACACATACAATTTAGATCAATATACAATCCTAAACAAACAACCATTGCTAAAATCTCACACACAATGTAAGGAACAATGCCAAAACAACTACACAATTTTTCATAACACGCATTCATATACATCAAAGAAGTAAACATTTAAGGTGCACATACAATTTAAGGCACAATGCCAAAACAACTTACACACAATTTTTCAAAGCACACATACATATACACCAAACAAGCAAACATTTAAAGTACAAATCCAATCAATCAAACAAACATTGCTAAAACAACTTACACACAATTTTTCAAAGCACACATACATATACATCAAAGAAGTACACATTTAAGTTACATAGAGAATTTAGATCAATATACAATCCTAAACAAACAACCATTGGTAACATCTCACACACAATTTAAGGAATAATGCCAAAACAAGTTACACACAATTTTAAATAGCTCACATACATATACATCAAACAAGTAAACATATAAGGTGCACATACAATTTCAGATCAATAAATTCCTAAACAAACAACCACCGCTAAAATCTCACACACAATTTAAGGAACAATGCCATAACAACTTACACACAATTTTTCAAAGGACACATACATATACACCAAACAAGCAAACATTTAAAGTACAAATCCAATCAATCAAACAAACATTGCTAAAACAACTTACACACAATTTTTAAACCACACATACATGTACATCAAACAAGTAAACATTTAAGGTACACATAGAATTTAGATCAATATCCAATCCTAAACAAACAACCATTGCTAAAATATGACACACAATTTAAGGAATAATGCCAAAACAACTTACACACAATTTTAAATAGCACACATACATGTACATCAAACAAGTAAACATTTAAGGTGCACATACAATTTCAGATCAATATACAATCCTAAACAAACAACCATTGCTAAAATCTCACACACAATTTAAGGAACAATGCAAAACAACTTACACACAATTTTTATTTTATTAAAGCAATATATAATATTAAAAAAATAAAAATAAAAATAAAATAATAAAAAATTAATTTTATTTGATATATAAAGTATATTATAATAAAATATATATATATTATTTAATACAAGTCAATATATAATATTTAAAAAATAAAAAGAGTAAAAAATCAACCGTCAAAATATATATTCAAAAATAAAGAAAATTAAAATAGAAAAAAGAAGAAAGAAGAAAGAGCATATATAGTTTGTTTATGAACTTGTTTAATATTTTTATTTTATATATGAAATTATATAATTTGTATGTGTATAAAAATTCAGGTATGATAATGAATTGAAATATAAAAATAAATAATTTAAATATCAGTGAGATAAAATTGAAAATTCATTGTGTATAGCTGAAATGTATTTTGATATGTAAGCTTATTCAAAAATGAAAATAGAAACACGAAAACAATAAATGCTACACTACTCTAAAGAGAATGGGGCCCATCCTCCTTAAAGCATTTGGAAGAGGTTTTACCCCTTCCATAAAAAAAATAATTTTATTAATACTTCTCCGTACATAAGGATAGCATTGTTAAAAAGAAAACTTCTACAAAGAGAATGAATGTATTTATACATTTCTATTTCTTTTGAATAAACATATAATTAAGAACCATTCCTGGAAGTAGACCTAGAAATAGACCTACACCACCACATATTAGAATAAGAAGAAAAAAAAAGCATATCAAAATATTGAAATATTTTTAATAAAATATAATAAAAATGCTTTAAAAAATATATAAGTAATAATATTAAATCCAAAAATATTATTACCTTTTCCTTTTTTCATCAGCGCATTTTGATGGTAATAAATGATATACCTCGTGATATACCCTGTAAATACAAATATTTCATGAAAAATAATTAGAAAAACCAAAAATACATATATATACAAATTTGATTTTAATATTATATTTATCATATTTAACTCGTAAAAATAAAATATAAGATATTTTAAAGAGAATGGATCTTACATAATTTTTACATTTTACATATAATTCTAATTAAATTTTATATAGTTCATTATTTTCTAATAATGAAAATTTGCATTTATGATAAATTAAACTTAAAATTTGCTTTCTAAAAATATTTCTTAAAAACCAGAACAGATTTAAAAATTCAATAAAAATATTTCTTAAAAACCAGAACAGATTTTAAAATTCAATAAAAATATTTCATAAAAACCAAAATAGATTCAAAAATAAATCTTATAAACACCAAATTCAATCAATACAGTGAAGGAGGAATAATACAAACTGGCTAAAGAGAAATAATATTGATAAAAAATGAGAAGCCGCCTACAAACTAAACTGGCTGTCACAAAAAATTTAAAACACTGTAATCAGACAAATGTTTAAAAAAAAAAAAAAAACCAATTCATAATGAATGATATTTTAATAAAATTAATTTAACAATAAATATTCTCATATTACACAGATTTGATACTATATTTAATATAATTTCGCAGAAATAATATAATATATATATATACTAAAAAAAGACTACTTCGTCGTTCTAAAGATAAAGTGAGTCTGGGATCCGAGTGAGTCTGGGATCCGGGAATCTGACAGGCTCCGCTGGGTGGATGTTTTAGTAAATTGAAATTATTAAAAGGTCAAGAAAAAAAAATCCAGTGTAAAATAAAGAGAATCAAATTACAATTTTTTTATATAAAAAATTTGACGAGCATTATATTAAACATTCATTTCAACTTATGATATGTAAAAATATAATGCAATGATTTCCAATGATGTATATGATATTTTAATTAAAACATATTATATTAAACACTAATTATAATAAAGTTAGCCTAGACAGTTCCAAAAACACCAATCCACTAAACAAGGGCCATGCTGACTGCAAATTAAATTAACTTAATTTTACATTCAGGGTCTATCTCAATAAATGAAAAATCAAATTTAATAAAATTAAATAGGTTAAACCAATTGAGAAAGAGCCAGCTCATACCTGGATGGAGCTGGAGTTTAGGATCGCCATACTATTTTGAAGAGCTTTAGGGTTTTAACATAACTCTGAACATTAACAGAGGAACAAAGAATTTTGTTAAAAGAAGAGAAATTAAATTAATCCACCAAAATCTTAATCTAAACAATTCGCGAGAGAGTCAGCGGATACCTCGCCATCGCCATGGCCTTTTTGTGGAAGACCTTCAGTGTTTGAATAGCGAGAGAGTCAGCGCATACCTCGCCATCGCCATGCCTTTTTGTGGAAGACCTTCAGTGTTTGAATAGAACTCTGTCATAGCTTTTTTGAAGAGCTTGAGGGTTTGAAGAGATTCTGAACAACAATAGAAGAACAAAGAATTAAAAAAGAAAAGGAATTATAACAAAATGTTTTGGATATTGTAAATAAGAAAGAGAGTTTAGATTGGCCATGGCTTTTTTAAAGAGTTGTTTGAACAGAACTCTGAACAACAATAAAATAAAAGAAGAAAGAATTAAAGTAAAGAAAAGAAAATGTTAATGATTATGATATTGTTTATGAGTCAACTTGTAAATAAGAAATAGAAATTAGATTTCCTAAACCATTGAAGCTGATAATTATTAATGGGAAAAGCATGTGATGCCAGAGTTTAGATTGGCCATGGCTTTTTTTGAAGAGCTTCAGGGTTTGAACAAAACTCTGAAAAACAATAAAAGAAGAAAGAAAAAAATGAATTATAACAAAATGTGGAGGATTATGATATTGTTTATGAGCCCGCCTGTAAATACGAAATAAAAATTAGATTTCTTAAACCATAATGGGAGGAGAGTTAGGGAATTGAACATCTAGTTTGCCTAGGTGCCCATGTTCGTAGGCGATTACAATTTTAATTCTGATAAATTAAATTGACAGTGGCATTGAGAAGGTATCTATCCAATAAACAGGGGACAATTTTAATTCTGATAAATTAAATTGACAGTGGCATTGAGAAGGTATCTATCCAATAAACAGGGGACAATTTGATAATTTTAATTCTGATAAATTAAATTGACAGTGGCATTGAGAAGGTATCTATCCAATAAACAGGGGCCATGATGCTGGCAACAAATCATCTAGCCATGATGCCATCAAGAAATCATCTATCCAATAAACAGGGGCCATGATGCTGGCAAGAAATCATCCAGCCATGATGCCAGCAAGAAATCATCTATCCAATAAACAGGGGCCATGATGCTGGCAAGAAATTATCTAGCCATGATGCCAGCAAGAAATCATCTATCCAATAAACAGGAGCCATGATGCTGGCAAATTCAATTAATCCATGAAAATCTTAATCTAATTTTACATTCGGAAAATCTTAACTCAATCTAGGAAAAATCAAATTTAATAAAATCTCATTCGAGAAACAGAACGCCAACGCATACCTCGAGCTGGAGTTTAGAATCGCCAGGGTTTTTTTTTGGAAGATCTTCAGGGTTTTAACAAGACTCTGAACGGTAACAAAGGAACAAAGAATTTTGTTAAAAAGAAGGGAATTATAGAAACCTATAAAATTTTATCTACCTAATTATAGAAATATAATTTTACATTGAGGATGTTATCCGTAACATAAAATTTGTTAAACCATTGGAGAAAGGGAGCACCAACAGATACCTCGAGCCCGAGTTTAGAATTTTGAAGAGATTTAGGGTTTAACCAAAACTCTGAACAATAATAGAGGAACAAAGAATTTTGTTAAAATGAAGAATTATAACACGATGTATAGTCTCATAAAAAAGAATAGCATCAGAGGTTGCTTTTCATAGAAACGCACATTCTCAGAGATTAGAGGAAATGTACCTGAGCCCTGAGCCAAAAACTTGGGAAGAACAACTTGAATGCAGAAAAATATTGTTCAGAGTCATGCTGCCCTGTAAATAAGAAATAGAAATTATATTACTTAGGCAATTGTTGTTCTCAATTTGCCCATTCCGAGCTGAAGAATGGTTAATACACAAATAATCAAAGGTAGTAAGAATATTGCTGATTATACCAAAAATCGTGGTGCAGATTATATACCTGAAACCAAAAGCCCTTCAGCAGCTGGCTGTTGAGCGGTGTTGTCCCTGAAATGGGATGATGATCAAATCCTGTTGCCTCCAGTCATGCCTCTTCCTCCTCTATCACATACACCCACATGACTCAGACACACACCAGACTCAAATTCAGACTACACACAGACACAGACATGACTCAGACTTAGACTCGGACTCAGACTCAGACTCAAACTCCCAATCCCCACAGACAGAGCAGGCGATGGACAGAGGAGGAAGAAAATGATGGATTTGAGAGGTTTGATGTATATATATACACACTGAAATTTTGCAGCCTATGCTTCGCCCGTTACAGGTCAATAGAACGGCTACATAAACCCATGCAAATGGTATCTTGCTTTTTTGAATTGGGTTTCCAATCATATTTTTGTTTTTCTTGCTTTTTGAATTGGTTGCCAATCCTATTTTTGCTTTTCTGTTATTATTTTTTTTCATGGTTTTTTGAATTGATTTTCCAATCAAATTTATGCTTTTCTTGCTTTTTTGAATTGGTTTCCAATTATATTTTTGCTTTTCTGTTATTATTTTTTTCTTGGTTTTTTGAATTGGTTTTCCAATCAAATTTTTGTTTTTCTTGCTTTTTTGAATTGGGGTTACAATCATATTTTTGCTTTTCTGCAATTTTTTATTTTTTATTTTTTTGGGTTTCAATTTAAATAATTTCGGTTTTATTTTATTTATTTATGGTTTGGAAATTTAGGTTTTTTATAGCTTTACAAAATAGTTTGTTTAATTTTTTTTAGAATAATTAATAAAATACGAAAATTTCTACTAGTTTCATGTATAAATTTATTATATATCTATTTGTTTTCTTCAATGAAAAATGATATATATATATATATAAAACTAGCATGACAAAAAGATTGCAATGATTTATTGAACTTTACAAATATTATTTTTTTCGTAATAAGTTATTTAAGAATTATTTTAATGATAATTGGTTTTCTCCATTAAATTTTATCCTAACTTGAGCCTAAGCTTACATAGATTTGTTCTCTACTCACTAACTAAAGTCTTTGTGAAATCCAATTTTTGCCACAATTCCACAATTCTATTTCATAAGTTAAAATTACCATTATAAATTACCATGTGGTGCTTCATTTCTCGAGTTCTAGGAAAAAAACAAAATTAGAAGTTTTATGTTTTTGTTTTGTTATAAATGAGATTCTTTGCTCTTGTTTAGAAAAATACATGTTGCTTCTCTAAACGGAATGCTTTTTCCTATTAATTATTTGATGTCTTTAATATTGGTCATGACAACATGGAAGACATTAAAATATAGTCTAAAGTTACTAGAAATTACGAATATTATTTTTGAATCTTGAAGAAAAAATATATATTATCTCAATATCTTTAAAAACAATCAAAACATAGAACAAAAAAATGCAAAACAAGAAATATTAGAAAATATTAGAAGATTAGAACAACTAAGAACATGAGCACACACACAAATTTTTTTGTACTGGTTTTTCAATTATTAGAGATTGAAATGAAAATGTGAGTATATCAAGATAAGTACATCAAGATATTACGGGTTTAAATGATGATCATGGAGATCATCATCCATTTAATACCCCACATTATGTTGGCATTGAGTTTGAGTTTGAGGATACTAGGTACTGCAACAACTAATGAACCTGGGCACCACTACTGAACTTGTGAAAGACCTTCCAAGGGTCCAACCCTATAACAACATTCAATGAAGTCATGATTTACCACTATTGCATTCACATAAGTATCTTTAGGATATACTTTTTGTTCCTATAGAAGCCTTCTTATGTATCTATCTTTATTTTGATAGATAAGGAAAATTTTCCAATGGAACTAGATTATATATTTTTATCTTCATGGAGGTTAAACTGTCATGCTTTCCTAGCTTGATATAGTTGTATGTGCTCTAATGTTTCTCACATGCCAATGAAATTAGTATCCATCTTAAAATATAGGACTTAGTAGCCTTAAAAAGATGAAGGAATGTGTTCCGACAACTTTGTATTTTCTTTCTTTATTATGAAAATCTATATCCATCTTAAAACATAAGACTTAATCCAACATTAAATTAGATAATAAAAAAATTAAAACTAATTAAACATAAAAACAAGTCGTGTTTAATGAGCTAATACACATTCAATGATGGAGTTTTAATCTCATAAATAGGCCAATTGATTGGATAAATAAGTGCACACAGTAAGCAGGCATAGGTGGGCTAAATTAAGGAGGCAGAGAAAATATGTGCGGGTTGAATAAATCACTAGGTTAATATATTTGATGAAGCTGAAATATAGATGCATTAAACTAATAAAGCTATGGGTTAACCATGACCAATATATCAAGGCTAAACAAAACTAATGTGAGAGCTAGAGGCAACCATACTTGATTTACGCCGAAATTCTTCTTAATAAGTGAAAGTGAGTTAGATTCATACGAGGTAGGTTAAATTCATAAATAGGTGGGTTATAGTGATTAATGAAAAACTATATGCAATAAACATGGCAAATGAAGTTTAACTTGTTAAACTAAATTCAAAGCCATTTAGACACAAGTGGGTTGAAGCAAGTGATGAGAATCTAAATTTGATAATCATGGTCTTTACATTAGAGTTAAAGGGAGCGATCCATATCATTGGTATATATACTTAGAGTGGGAGTTTGGAGTAGCCTTTGATGCCTCCACTTGATTATTCATAGGATCTGGGGATTTAGACCTTAATTTGAAGCTTGGCCTCTAAATCCAACATTATAATTGTTTTGAAAAATTTACAACTTCTGACTACGATGCATATTATGTAGGGATCTTCGTTGATCATATAGGTTATTTTCATTACATATTAGAGTTCATGTGACATAAATTGACAAAGTAATCATCCCGGTAGTTCAAAAGTGAAGACAATGCTCTAAGGTTAACTTCCAATTACAATTTTTGAACCTAAGATTTTACTCACTATGGAAGATGAATTTTACATTGTTGAATGATTTCAATAAAACCCTATATTAAAATATAGATTTCATTTAAGAGGTAGGGATTTCTATGGGTATTTAAAAAAAATCTCAATTATTTCATAATAGACAAGCCAAAAGAAATTAGTATCCCCAACCTTGAGGAACCCTAACTCTAACCAAAAAAAAATAATTGATTTTGCTATCAAGAGGGAAACATTTCCATGATAGAAAGTTTTATAATGAATAATAATACCTAATTCCTATTATAATAAGATTACAAATGGTATTGAATAGAGAAGAATTATTCTCCACAAGATCCATTGCGCATAACCATTGATGATAGTTGTGTAGAAAAAATAGAGAGACATTTAGATCATCACCTTACAAACCACATTTGTGACTCTTATATGTATAAGCCCGATGATCTATCTTGAGCAATTGAGTATTTTGTTTTTAAACCAACACGAGATGTTCTACAAAATTGGCAACTTTGAAAGATCGACTACCTCTATTACACTAGATACAATTATTTCTTAAATGCCACAAGCAAGCCATTTACAACGTGTCTCTAAGACTTGAACCCACGCATATGGGGAAACAAATTATTCACCAAACCACTTAAGCTAAGATCCTTTGACTTGAATGGTTGAGTACTTAATTACAATATGTTCCCTAGTTTATAAATAGTTATATTCCTTCAAAAACAAGAGAATACAAGAGAAAATGAAACTTCTTAAATTAGTATCTCACTAGGGAGACCTGACAATATCTAAAAATTTACTCTCTGCAAGGAGGACAGGGTCATCTGAGTACTAGGTGATCCAAAAGTAAACATAGAAAAACATACACACTGTCCAAAACATCGTTGCAACACAAAGTATACAACATAGGGAGCATAACACATAGACATAATCAATATCTAGGGAAAGATATTTGACTTAAAACCTGTAACATAGATGTGTTCCTCAGAGCCCTCATATGGTTTCCCTGTTGAGGGGCAGATACCAAGATGCTATTCGATTCTCTCCATTCTCTGACCCAAGTCCCTCAAATGCTACTATAGGTGCTCAAGGGAGTGGAGAATATTTGTTTGATGCTCATGTCTATCCAGGAGTGTGCAACCTAGAATAATTTTCATCTTCCAATTAAGATCCGTTGTTTGCATGTATTGGTTAAAACAACCTCTTTTGTGACTTATGTCTAGAACCCATGCGGTCCATTCGGTGAGAACCTCCATGTCAGAGAGGGGATGTCTTTGCAAAGAATCTTCTTATTTAGCACATGTGAGTTGATCTTGGATATGACTTGGAGTGGGTTCATGGTAACTTGATGCAAAGTCCTCCAACCGATGGTGCATGTGGTTGTTTCCCCTGTGGGCCCTCTCTTGGTAGAATAAAGCACCCCTTCGAACTCGTGCCCTCCGACGAGGCAAGGGGAATGGGGGAACAAAAAAAAGGAAGATAGAGAAAGAAAAAAGGACAGGGGAAGAGCCACGCCAGGTAAGGGCTATGCCTATTAAAACCATCATCGTAGGTACCTTCAAAGAGGAAACGATGAAATTTCCACACATGGTATGGGGGATAAAAACATAGCCAACCAAAGATGGTGTCCACCAAAAGACAACATCAAGGAAACATATAACAAGCATTTGCTAAAACCATAAGTGGAATTAGGAAAATCTAGATAGTGACATTGAAAGGTGGCACAACAACGATGGTGGATGATCCCAAGAAAAACATCGTAGTACGATGGCAGGACAGACAACCAGAGCTAATTATGGTAGAGGGAAGACAGATTAGGGGGGAAGGTCCGAGGGAGGAAGAATAAAAGGGGGCCAAAAGAATGTGTCTTTGAGTGGGCCTTGAAACCATCGACCTACACAAGTGTTTAAAGCACAATGGAAAACAAGTTGCAACGAGCAAGAAATCATTACTAACTCTAAGTTGACGCACTTGCTGATCTAGGTGGCTCCAGGGACTCACACAGGACAAAGAAGGCTTATGAAATCTCAAAAGTCAAAGTGATCAAAATGCTTTTGAATCGGGACCAGAGCGTAGATCTTGTCGTCCTCATCATAACAGTGTGAACGATTCATCAATCCAAGCTTGTATGAGGGAGAACGATCCAGTCAAAGTTTTGATTAAAGTTGGGTTGTGGTCCAGGTTTAATGGTCCTACAAATTCACCGTCAACCAGCATGGGAACCTGGCTCCCGAAAACAAGCGAAATTGTGGCCTCTTTAAATCGCCCAATACCCCTTATATTGGGAAAGTTTGGAAAAATACATTATTATAATATGTATATATATATATGAGGTGGTGGGCCACAAATGAGGTGGCGGGCCACCACCCCCGCCACCCCAAACTATATTACAATAAAAATCAAAATTTTTATGGGGCCGACAGGCCATGACCCCTGCCGGCCCTCCCGCAACCACATAACATAATTTAAGTTTAAATGTGGCTCAGCGGCCATTACCTCACCAAGCCCTCCAACCAACTCCCGCATTAAATATAACACATTTTGGTTGTGAGCGAGCCACCTTCAGTGGACCCAACCCACGCCCCACCATACTAAAAACATGTGCCATGTATGAACCGAGGATCGTGGGGCTTGAACCCGCGTGGCTGGGGTGGTCGGCTTGCCTCTCGGGCACCCTCATACACCACCATATTATACAACATCCATTTAAAATGTAACAGCTCCATATAATACCACCAACCCAAAAACGAATTAATACGCCAACCAAACTTTAACCTCCGCTATTTAATGCGCCCTCATACAATGCGCCCAAAAAAAATGCGTGTAATTTTGGAGGGATCAGGATTTGATCCCCCGACCTTCGCATGCCTAATATGTCGACTTAACCAATAAGCCAACAACGTATTCATTGATTTATTTGCCAAGGAACTTATATTGAAACTCATTTCCATAGTGCGCTCAGGGAAAAAATGCAGGATGTGGCACAGTTTTCGAGACATGAATTTTTTTATTAATTTTTGTAAGTGGAACCATGATCCTGGAGAAACATAGGTGGAACCATGATTGAGCCAATTTCCAGCAGGGTGAAATTTTGTCAGTGTCCAAATTGGACAAATTTTATGTTGATCTTACACTTCCCAGTGACACGAACCTGATGGTGCAATCAGTTTCTTGATCTGAGCAACAGATCTTCAGATGACCCGGAAGAGGGAATCTTTGAGGAATATAGGAGGAATCTAAAAGATTACTTAAGCCCCAGATTTCCACTTTCTCAGAATTCAGAAATTTGACAGTTTATTTTACCTTATTCGACGCCACAAATCTGTGGTGCATTTAGATTTTCCATTTTCTCATTTCATTTTTCGGCCACTTTTCAAATTGGAGTACAGGTGTCAAAATTCATGTGCGAACAACCATTTCTATGAGATTCGACATCAGGAGATTGATGGTATGGCCAGCTTCAGTAGTTTGACATCCTTTTCTTCAGATAGCCCCAGGATGTGAGGTATATGCAGTGTGTTCATGTACTTCTTTTTGCTATGCATTATGTTGCACCAATCCCTGTTTGATGTTTGATGTGGGATCTTGTTTTCTTACTGGTTTCATGATTCCTGCTTGATGTGATGCGGAATCATATGTGGGGTGTACTTGTTGTCATGATTCGTCTTGTTTTTGTTTGAGATCCCTTTGTTTATGTTGACGGGATACTCATGTGTCACCATGTATGTTTGCATTGAGATCCCTTTTATGCCATGTTGGCGGGATGCTCATTATCATCATGCATGAGTTTAGGTCATCATGCATGAGTTTAGGTCATACTAATATGAGTCATTTTTGAATGAGAGTTCCTGCAGTGGAACATCTCTTGGAGCCCCTATTGCATGAGGGAATTTTCCTTGTATGATAGCGACGTCACCACCTATGTACATCATCACTATTGACAACACTTAATGCAGCGGCCTACACCATCTTGACACCGGGGCCTGGAGACGTAGTCCCTCCTAGATGAACTCTGTTATCAACGTCTTGTTATTTTATGTTGTTGATGATTGTCACGTTCCTTCTTCTTTACAGCATACATTTATGTTCAATTATGCTATTTTAAACGCAATTATAATCACATCACGAAAGTAAAAGATCTTGGTTAAATCCGGGAGTTGAGTCAACTCGGATCAAGTTTAGTATCAAAGTGGTCTTTGCGTGGATGTGAATTGCAAGCGTGACCAATGGAACGTGCAGAAAAAGAGGATGAAAAAGCGATGTACGAGACCATGCTCAGAATTTCCAAAAGGGTGGAAATGATGTATGAAGCTCTACAAAAAGAGACAGAGGAAAAGGAGTGATTGCAGCTTCAGTTGCGAGCCATGAAAGAGACCTTGGAAGAACTGAAGCACAACAACCAGAATCTTCAAACAGAGAATGCTGAATTGAAGGTGCTTTTACATGAAGAAAAAGAGGAGAACATAATTTTCT
>APFE030050780.1:349-104592 GCA_000404065.3 Pinus taeda
TTGTCCCAAGACTGGAAGGGAAATCAGTGGTGGGTTCGAGATGGATCTACAAAGTGAAGCAGGTAGCTGACGGGAGTGTGGAGAAGTACAAGGCAAGATTTGTTGCCTGAGGCTTCTCAGAGATAGAGGGGATCGATTATGAGGAGACCTTTGCACCTGTCGCAAGATATTCTTCCATACGGACGATTCCTGCTCTCTCAACGCAGAGGGGGTGGCACATTCATCAGATGGATGTGAAGACTGCGTTCCTCAATGGAGTCATTGAGGAGGAAGTGTACATAGAGAAGCCCGAAGGTTTCGAGATCTTCGGCAGTGAGTCACATGTGTGCAGGCTCAAGAGAGCACTGTATGGGTTGAAACAAGCACCTCGTGCTTGGTACACACGGATAGACAGTAATTTCATTGGACTTGGATTCTCCAAGAGTGAGGCGGATCCTAACCTATACCAGATTGTGGTGGAGGGTAAGTTGCTTATCATTGTACTGTATGTAGATGATTTGATTCTAACGGGAGATGAGCTGTTGATACTTTCATGCAAGGAGGATCTTGCTCGGGAGTTTGAGATGAAGGACTTGGGCCTCCTTCATTATTTATTGGGATTAGAAATTTGGCAGCGCAGTGATGGACTATTTGTTTCTCAGGGTAAGTATGCTCGGGAGATACTGGAGAAGTTCAACATGCATGGCTGCAAGCCTGTTGATCCTCCTCTTCCTGGAGGTTGGAGGAAGGAGGATGCTACTTCAGCGGAGGTAGTGGATGCCACTGTTTATCGAAAGTTGGTGGGGTCGCTTATGTATCTGGTCAATACACGACCTGATATATGCTATGCTGTTAGCCAACTTTCACAAGCTATGGTTAAGCCAACCAAGCTCTTCTGGAAGGCGGGCAAGCATGTATTGCGTTATCTCAGAGGCACATCGGGATATGGATTGTGGTACAGACAGGAGGATGAGGTGAAGCTATGTGGCTTCACGGATGTAGATTGGGCAGGGAGCCCAACGGACAGAAAGAGCACATCTGGAGGGATCTTCAGTATCAGATCGACAGCAATTTCTTGGTACAATAGGAAGCAGAGATCCGTGGCACTCAGTTCCGTAGAGGCCAAGTATATGGCAGCAATTTTGGCTGCATGCGAGGCTATATGGATGAGGAAGATCTTGGTTGGGTTGTTCGGGCTCATTTGGATCCTACTGTGATTTACTATGATAACCAGAGTTTCATTAAACTCTCGGCTAATCTTTTATTTCATGATATATCCAAACACATCGACATCAGGTACCATCATATCAGAGATTGGTTGCAGCGGAGAATCTTGTTACTTTCATATATTCCCAGGGAGGGTCAGGGTGTTGATATCTTGACGAGGGCGCTCACCAGGAGCAAATTCGAGTACCACCGAGACAGGATAGGGGTTGCTGATAACCCATATCTTGTTGAGAGGGAGTGTTGAGAATGCAACAAGATAATGGAGCTTAGTGACAAGAAGTCACCTTCACTAAGTGGGTCGGTAGGCTATTTTTGGCGCAAGTCTTTTTTTAGGCTATGTCTATTTTTAGACATATGGATCATGGTCTATGAGTTGCAGGATGCTATTTGTGGATGATTGGTCAAGTTGGTAAAAATAGATGGACCTCTATTTTTAGACATATGGGCGGAGTCTACTTTTAGATTGCCAGTCTAAATATAGAACAGTCGAATATTATTAGCTCTTAATAATATTTGGACTATAAACATTATCTTATTCTCTTGGAGCACTTCAGTTCGAGATACAGATGTGGCACATGCAAATGCCAGAAGGAAATACATGGTTCCTATGTGTTAAATTGAGCTATTGCATGGAGGACTTCAGTTAGGGCTTCAGTGATTGAGTTCTGTGGAGTTGGATCAGGAGTTGATGGAGTTGTGTTTAGTTTGACTTAGTTGAACTAGTTGTAGTTAGTCTAACTGGAAAATAGACTAATGTTGAGTGATGTGAATTAGTTATTAATTAATTCACTAATTATTAACTCATAAAGCAACTGAAGAATACATCATTTGACTCAGTGCATGGACAGTTCAATGGAGACAAGTGTTAGAGGTAAGTGAAAAGGCAAGACAGCTGCCAGCTGTGACTATAGTTGTGCATGTGATTTGCACAATCAGTGGGATTGAGTTTCCAATGAGGATTGCGTAGTGTCACACAAGGGAAATACGATTTTGGAGATTCATTCTCGTTGTATTCTCAGCAGGTATTGCGTAGTGGAGGCAGGCAAGCAGCGGAGGTGATTTGAGGCATTGATTGATTCAGATCTATGTTGTATTGTGTGTAACAGGTGGAGCTAGTATTGTACTGTGTACTGTTACATGATCTCAATCAATATAATATACAGATAGTTGTAGGGTTTTCAGCTTTATGCTTTCCCCGGGTACATACTTTGTTGATATGTGTGATTGATGCTTCAATGTGCGCATGTGTATGTTTCTGAATATTGCTAAATTGATGATCAACGTAGATGAGATTACGTATTATGCATGCATTCTGCAATAGTGTATAATCAGGATAATCTCGGTTGAATAAGTGTCATATTATTCATTAAATTTCTACACAATAGCCCTCCTACTGTTCAATCCACTCGGGTCCTCCATCTCATCATATCATCATATATCAAACTTTCATCACTTTGAGCATTATGATCAATGGGCATCAATGGTCAATCATGTATCAAAGAATTTGCCATCACAAACACTGCTATATTGACATCAATGACAATCTAGATTAACAATCTCCCTCTTTGTCATTGATGGCAATATTCTTCTTCTCTCCCCCTTTGACATCAATGGCAAAGGAGTGCACAAGGATTCCCCCTGTCGAACTACTCATGTTCTTTATAAATAGTATATTTTTATGGGTATGTTACTCTCTCTGTCATGGTGTTCTTCTTTTTACTCAAGATAGAAGGATTGTTGCCTCATCATCAACTAGCACATTATCCCCTCTTCATGTCTCAGAACTTCTTCATAATGCTTTCAACAATGCTTAAAGATGCTCCATTTCAATGCTTCCAAATAGGCTCCAAATAGCCATACACCAAATGTTCAAGTCCAAGATTTTTATGCTTCTGCAATCTGAATTTTGTTGTATTCACAGTCAGAATTAAGGAGTCTTTATAGTTTGAATCAGGAGAAGATGCCACTGAAATTGTCATTCTCGCTATCTTTCTTCAAATCAGGATTCCTTCAAAGCATCAAACCATATTTTTTTCACATGTTCATGTAGTTTCAAGCCAATATTGCGACATCCACATTGTATACTTAGTATTCATTACCTTCGAGCAGTGGAAACCCACTCAAACTATATTTTTGCATCTACCCGTTCACAAAATGTCCTATGAAAAATTTAAATGTTGGAGAGGGACACGTTCTCAAAGAACTGTGTAGCTATGCTCTACTCAACTCAGAGGAATAAGGATGCAACAGAGCACACTTGGCAGAGATTCTCTTCGAAGGGTCACATACCAGTAGTTTCAATAACAAATCGAAAGAATCATCATCTAAATCCGAGACTTCAGTTCTGAGATCACAGGGCTCGCATTGAGGAAAAGGATGCCAATAACTGAGTTGTGAAACTCCCGGCAAAACTTCTTCATTTGGAGTTCTGAGCAAGCTAAAGATCGCCTGAAGAATCTTGAAATCATTCCATCCCACAAAGAGAGAATCCTTCTATACAATTCAGCAAAAATGCAACCGACATTCCACATGTGAACAGAAAGACAACAGGTATCCTGACCCAAGAGCAGTTCGGGATATACCTACTAGCACACCCCTACCCTCTTCGTATAAGCCTTTCTAGATAAATCAATAGCTCTTCCTAGACAAAACCTTGCGATTTTCAGTGACACAAATTCCCCGCCCTAAGTTTCTATCCATATAGCTTTAGGATTCAGGCTTCTGTGCATGACGCCATGGCTGTGCACAGAAGCAATGCCTTTCACAAGCTCGTACATGATTTTCTTGATAACCAAGGGCAGTATTGTGAGCGACCGCGTCCAATATCCTATTGATAAATAAAAAAATATTCGACTTCATATCATCAAATACTATATGAAGGCGAAATTGGCCGTGTCGACTCTTTCGACGTTCCACATATCGCAACTTGACGATGTTGCAGGTGTTGTCAGACATCATCCATAAAATTGATATCTCTCTGATGGAAGTGAGGGGAATTCCTTCTATAAAATGTGTGTAAGTGACCTTGAGAGTCACCTCCTACCCTATTTCTAGCATTATGCCCTTATAAATCCTTCCTTCCATATCTTCCTCTAACAACTGACACCTCATATACTATCAAGATTCATGTTACTGCTGCAAAATTGAAAACTATAAGCTGATTTTCCCTTCAAACAAAGCCTCTATTACTGTCCTTGATTTACCTGTTCTCACATTATATCCCTGAGTCGGGACATTCAACTTCTGTAATACCAACAACATAGTTATTAGCCCTATTTCTCTAGCATAGGATGGCCTTCTCTGTTGCTCCAATTTCTGCTTAGTGATCAAGTGGAAAACATCTTCAACAACAGTCCAAAGAATGGTTACAAGATCATGTTCTTCAATGTAGTTCTCTTCAGAAATGATCTTTATCAAAGGATGATTGTTAATATAGCTCAACAAGGATTTCATAAGGACCCTTTCATGAATAGCTTCTGCAATACTGATCAAGAATCACAAGCTCCCCCTAACTGTATGCATGGTCTCTTTTTGGAAGAATCCCATCATCAAACACTTGAAATATCAAAAATATCTGCATCAAGTCAACAACATGTGTTGTTGGCTGGAGGGTTTAGGAGATTTTCAGATTGTATTTGCTTTCTTCTCCATACTTGTGTAACTTTCTTTTCTAGCATGGTTCTAGCTTGAGAAGGTGCCCAAATCAAGTTACAATTATGTGCCATATGACCAATGTTATGACATTTGAAGCATTCTCTGTTGTTCATGAATAAGAATTCACGACTTCTTCTTGGGAAATTGCTTCTCGGAGATTGACGGGGATCATTATAGGCCCTACAATCTTTTTCCATGTGTCCAAAGTTTGTACAAGAATAACAATAACCAAGAAATAAACTTTGGTACTTGGGAGATGGAGATTTCCTTGATGTAATTATGAAGCCTTTCTGCCTTGAGATCCTTTGATGATAATTATTGCTTCTCGCATCCTTGACAACATTTGCATTTCTTCTTGGAACAGGACTTCCTTCATTATTGCCTTGATTCTTATCTTTACCTTTGTTGAAACTGCGAGCATCAACATTTCTTTTTTACTTCCTCATATCCTTATTGTTTGAAGCATTACCATTATTGCTTGAGGATTCACCTACATACTTGAGACCTAATTTATCAAATGGACATCTTTGATGGTTGAGCATGTCATCCAAGGCTTGAGAGCTCTTCAAGGTTTTGTACATCCCTTCAACCTTTTTCCTGAGGGAGACAACCTCTTCTTCCAGTTTTTCACAATCATTATTCTTCTTAGCAAGTTGTTTCTCAATCTCTTCCTTAATACGTATTGCTTCATTTGCTTATAATTTAAGGGAGATGATATCTGAATTCATTTTGAAGATTTCTTCATTTTCCTTTGCTAGATTGCTCTCCATTTCTTCCTTGATCCTTGTAGCTTTACATGTTTCGGCCTTGAGAAGGTTGATGTTCGATTTTAATTTGAAGATTTCTCCATCCTTTTCTTTTAATTGACATATCATGGTGTTTCTCTCCTTTTCTGCTTCATCAACTTGTCCTTCTATGATTGCCAATGCTTCTATTGTCTTCTCAGCTCCTTGTGCTAACTTTCTTGCCTCTTGTAGTTGAGATTTGATAGAGGAGACCTCTACCTTGTATTGACCAATCTCTTCTTCAAGTTTGTTCAAGCTCTTGTGCCTTTGTTCAAGTTGACTTGACAAGGTATCTTCCTGTTTCTTTGCTTTATCCAATTTATTTGTCATGGATATGACTTCTTCATGATGTTTTCTTTTTCTTTGATGAAATTCCTTCTTAAACTTAGCAAGATCTTCATCCCTTTCTTGTACTTGAAGCTTGACAAGGTCAACTTTCTTCCTTGTTTGGTCTTGGTCACCAGTTAGTGCTTTCTTATTAAGTTCCTCGTTTTCCTTTTTTAAATTGATAATCTCTTCCATGGCAGCCATAAGTTTAGTGAGGAGATCTTCTACAAAGTCTTTTTCATTCTCTTCATTTTCTAGGTCTTCTTTAGCCTTGATGTCATCAATCTTATCTTCAGCTTCCTTGATGGGCTCTAGATTTTCTTCTTGTTATCCATCATTTTCTTGACTAAAGATCATTGTCAATACTCCTTTTGAGTGAAGATCATGAATTTTGTCCCATATACCCTTCACTGACCAACATTTTCCTAAATTGTTCTTTATAGAATCTGGTAGCCCATTCAAGATTGCCTTCATCACTTTTGCATTGTACTCCTTGGATTCTTCATTCATCATGTTATCAGTAATTACTGATTCCCATGCTTCAATGCCTTGAGTCTTTAAGAAATTCCTCATTCTTTCTTCCCATATATCAAAGTTTTCATTGAACCATGGAGCCTTCACAAATTGATTGACTTCTATTTCAGTGGTAGAGGGAGACACATCTTTAGGAGGATTGAATACTTTCTTCCTTGGCTTCACTATTTGTGTTCTAATGATCAACCTTCAAGATGTTAGGCCTTTGAGTGAAGGTACTGGCTTTGATATCAATTGTTAGAAATACTGAGAGGGGGGGTGAATCAATGTTTCTTTTCAATTGTTATTTTTGTCAGTTAAATCATTTATATTTAGAACACAAAATGAACAACAAGAATAAATGATTTTATTAATATAATCTTTACAATAAATCATGTACAATATACATAAGGCTCCAATCTGTTTCCAAGCACCATCTTGGTCATTTGTGAGGCTCCAACCTCTAGGGCTCCAACCCTATCTTCTCAAGGCACCAACCTTGTGTTTAGGAGCACCAACTCCAAGGACACCAATCCTTCCAATTCTAAGGCACCAACCCCAAGGGCTCCAACCCCCTGCTATATATTGTCTAGATATGTTTGGTAGTCATTTTCTGCTCCCAACATCTTCTTCACTGAATTCTGACTATCTACAACTTCACTGCTACATCAATGACAACTTGTTTTCATATGAAGGAGTCTTCACAAATCTTCATATTGCCCTAACAGAGTCTGCAAAGTTACCTCATGATGATTTCAAATAGGCATCATGATCTCCAATAATGTTTCCAAGATTTGTTGAAGCTTTCCAACAAGATATCTGCGCTAAGCCTCAATGTATGCACAAAAGCAATTCTCTGTTTTCAAGCCTCTGTTCTTTACTGTTGTGGTAACTGTTTCAAGCGTGACTACTTCTCACTGTTCTTACTATCACGATCTCTTACTTCCTAGAACTAGACTCACAAATGCTTCAATGTTGGTGCTGGCTACTGCTCCCTTCAAACGATGTCAGATGAAACTTTTGTTTACTCCTTCACAAAATTGTTCTTCAGGTTACGTTATGTACTTGATTAATTCATCACAGGTTTGAGCCTTTCAAAGATTAACCAAATCAACAAAATTTCTTTGTCCTTCAGCTTCCTCCTGTCCTGTTGGACCTTCGACTTCCTTCTGTCCTACTAGACCTTAGACTTCCTTCTATCCTGCTGGACCTACAACTTACTTCTATCTTTCTGCTTTCCTCTCTCTCACTCGATCTTTGACTTCTTTTGTACCTTCATCGTCTGCCAGACCTTTGGCTTCTCGACCTTTCGACTTCTTCTTTTGTTCGCTTGACCTTCCGACTTCCTCTATTCCTTCAAGTTCACGAGTTGTGAACTATTACCTCTTCTCTGTGATACATGCCCAAGATACGTTACCCATATGGAGGTCCCACATGCCACATCATCATCTTTAATCGCAATCACAACTTCCGGAGGTCTTCTCATAACATAGTCGATCCCCTCTGGTCGACAGAGCGGATGCGATATGATCTTAAGCAGTTGTTAATAAACCCGTCAGGTTCATAGCCTTATCGCAATCGACAGTTTGTGGGACTTCAACTGGCACATGGATTAAAAACGGCCTTAACCCCCGTAGTTGACTGTGATCTAAGGGTTGACTATGAGATCGACGGCTAGGATTGAGTGCGGGACTTCAGCGATGATCAAGGAAGTTTGTACTTTCCTATCCCCGCTCTTCTGATAGTTGTTGCTCCTGTGACTTCCCTTCACTCTTCCGCTCTTCCAATAGTTTTATTCTTTACTCTGTTATTGTTGTTGCTCTTTGTTCGTTCGATAACACTTACCCTTAGGCATATGCAATAACCTACTTCTCTTGCTCCATTAACTTGTTTCTTTGATGGCTTTCGATAAACTCTTCATCTTACTCTTTGGCTTCTTGCTCCTATTGCTTTACTGGATCTACTGCGTCATTTTTTGTTCAATCGCTGTTCAATTGACCTCCTGCGTCATTTGTTGTTCAATTGACCTCCTGCATCATTTTCTATTCAATTAACCTCCTGCTATTCAATCCACTTGGGTCCTCTATCTCATCATATCATCATATATCAAACTTTCATCACTATGAGCATTATGATCAATTGGCATCGATGGTCAATCATGTATCAAAGAATTTGCCATCACAAACACTGTTATATTGACATCAATGAAAACCTAGATTAACAAGTGGTATTATTGTCCAATGACATCAATGGGTCTTCATCAGATTCCATATTGTGCCCAAGCCATGTAAGTTCAACTCTATTTACTTGTGAGCGTCCTTCCTCCAAGCTATCGATCTATGCAATCTCAGGGCTAATATTTTCTTTATTAATTATCAATTGTACCTTGTAATCTTTAGACTCCAGTTGGTGTATGCATGCAATATTTTATGTAGTTCTTTAGCTCATGCATGTTGACTCAACGCAACCTAGTTGGCAATGTAAGCACATTTACTAGAAGCATTCAATGGCCTCATGTTCTCCATTGGATCAAGGTTATCTCCATGCTTCATATTGTTCAGTGTTGATGTCATTCTGAATTTTTTATTCTAAAGACAGATTGTATTTTCTCTCATTAGCAAATCTGAGCAAAGAGCTTGATTAACATTTACATATCTTTACATCTTAGAAATTGCAATCTGAAATATCTATTTCAAATGTATGCTATTTTCTGCAATTGGATTTTTAAAATGGAAACCTTCACGAATTAGGTAATATTATTTTTAAAATTAGGATGTGTATTTGTTATTCGTCTTATTTCATGACTTATTTTATGCAAGTGCCTACTATTTGCAAATGAGTTCTTGCATGATGCAATTTTTCTTATTCCTTACATTCCTAAGCTTAAGGATTGCGAATAGAGAAATATCTGTTGGTGTAAAACTTATGTTATGAAGATATGCTTTCAGATGTGGGACAACTTAGTGTTGATGAATATTGTTATATGGAAGTATCTACTTGTACGTAGAATCAAGGGGGAATATAGGGCAATACATAATGAAGTAGGTGTGTAGGGAATGTAGAAGACTAGAGAAATATTTATAGCCATTTTGAATGGGGTAACTTTCTTGTCAACAATCATTTATTAGAGTGAGTTTAAGAAAAAACAATTTCTTTGAGACTCCTCTATAAACATTGAATTTTTTATTTCTTGTAGAATAATTGCTGTGGGTATTTCATTGGAACAAGTTTTCATAAAATATTTTATAACATTTGAAATATTTTATGATGCAGGTTTATTTCATTAAATATTAAATTTATTAGTGTTAGCTACTGCTCAACTTTATGAAAATAATTAAAATACAAAAATGACATATAACACAAATAAATACATCATCCACAAAAATAAACATAAGATGTATCCTTGAAAACTCGACATGGGAGAAAAACCTAGCTAGAAGGCGAGGCCTATGCTCTGCTCTCTTTTCTTCAATTATGAAAATGCAAATACAATGAATGGGCACTCATTGTGGAGTTGTCGATGACACTGTAGTCAGAATGGCTACTACACAATCTTCTTACCTTCTCCATTATGTGCTCAAATACCACTCATAGATGCTTTTCCCTACCATGGAACAAGTAGAATGCTAAAGAATTGAACCTTCTCTCCTAGTGGCCTAGTGTTTAACATAGCTCAATAGTTTTTTAGGGTTAATATTTTTGCATCCCTCAATTCTCCATTAGTGTTAGGTTTTGGGAATTTTAGAATATTATTGAAAGTCTTCATGTGGCTGGCCCCACATATGTGAGTAATGGGGCTAATGTGGCATCCACTTGATACCATGTTGGTTAACAAGGTAGGTCAACTTGTGGGAGGCATAACTTCCGCATATGAGTTCTGAGTGGGATGATTTTCACACCATTGGAAGGTCTCAATGTGTAGAACGACATTGAGGGGTTGTAAGCTATGCTTACAAAGCTTTGACCCCAAAAAATATTGTCTGATACCTCAAAATGGATTTGGAAGGTTTTGGATCCCAAATTTCCAAAATGGGACCTACCACTAAAATGGGCCCTGCAAGCCAATTCCTCTATTTTTTCCACCAAAAAACTACCAAGATAGATAATAAAGTATATAATGATCCACTTGGGACCAATATTGCATGTGTTCATTGTTGAAATTTATAGATGAGGCTTATTAGCACAAATTTTTTTCTCCTAGATAGGGTTGGGACCATAGGAAAACCTAAACTCCTTGCATCCCAAAGAGGATCGCATTAATTAAAATAGAAAATATTTGCATCATATATGAAAAATTGAGTAGTTGTTCAACTTTAACTAATTTGAAAAGCATATATCTATCACATAATCCTATCACTCTCTTTTTGGGCCGATGTCAGATGGACCTTGTTGTATATGCAAAGTTGAATAACCATTTCAATGAGATGAAATAATCAATGTATTCATTAGAAAAGGTTGTGTATTGATCCATATATAAACAAAGAGAATCCTGATAGGAAATATATTAAAATTTTTGGTAAAAATCCACTTAAAACCAATCAAATTATGAAGATAAAACATAATGCATATGCATCCTCACCCAACCAACTTAAGTCGATTTTTCCTATTTAATCCTCATACCTTTTTCTAGCTCTCATATGAATCCAACATCATTCTAGTATACTTTTTATGTGAATGATAATGCATATAGACAAGAGCGAGGCTAGGATAGGGATCTAACCTACTACTCTTACGCGAAACCACTATATTCATCTAATCATTTAGGGCATAACTTGTGAGTTTGAATCATCATAAAAAACTTAAAGGTAAAATTTTGTTAATGTGCGACTTGTATTAAGGTTTAAATATTCAATCGATGAAATTTTATATTTAGAATATTCTTTACACTTAACTTTAAAAAAATATTTACACATTCATATGTTTTAATTTGCTAATGTAGTTTTAAAATATGGAAGCATAAATGAGATATTTAGTACTAGATACTATGGCAGTCTCTTTGTGATTTGCCCAAAATAGTTTTTGGAGCATTTTCCATATTTGTATTCTTCCCTCAATAATGTACTAGTTATTCTTTGGATTTTCTCTTGGAGAATTACATTTTCCTCCCTTGGATTTGCTAGTGTTTATGCTATATTTCTCATTTTTACCAATCTTTTATGTTACATTGATTATCTCCTAGTTTTGTTGGGAGTGGGAAGAAGGTGACGACATATGGCAATTTTTTCTCTTGTTTTTGCTACTTTTTATTACATTTCTAATTTTTGCAGGTTTACTAGTTTACATTGAGTGTCTTATTTTTTTTCCATTTTTGTGATTTATTTTACATTTTTACTAGTTTTATGTTACAATGTCCTAGTTTTTTAATGAATGAGAATATACGATTTTTTAAACATACAACGATGTATTCAATCCATCACCAATGAATATTTTAATGTAGGCCTCGTTGACTCAACTAAGCTTTTCTTGGCCTATTAGAGGATATGTGTATGGCCTTTAGCCTTGAATGGCTTTAGACACTTTCAGTGCATGATCACCTCGGTGGTCATTGACCAACGTGGATGGAAATGATGGAAAAGTAATGACTAGAATGTTAAAAATTACCAAGAGAAATTTAACCGAGAAAGGTAAATTTACAAACAACAAAAAACACATAAACACAATGCTTATCTTGGAAAACTCCAATTTGGGGAAAAACCAACTAACTCATAATTTTCTATTGGTGTTCCTTAGCCAAACCCAGCCAAGTGAGCTTTCATTGTTCACATCTCTGGCACATTACAATGAAGTATTTTGAAGCCTTTTAAAGGTTTCATTAAATGCAATCCACAGACACGAAACGATGGGAAATCAAAACCATGTGCCCAAAGCCATCATTGTTTGATCAAACAACTTTGACTCTTTCATCAGTTCAAGTTTTACCTAACAATCTCCCCTTAAAATTTGAATTGGGTCAATGTTTATATTGGAAAACCCCAATCTGGGTAAAAACAAACTAACCCATAATATTCTATTAGCATTCCTTATCCAAGCCCCACCAAGTGAGGTTTCATTGTTCACATCCTTGGCACATTACAATGAAGTATTTCAAAGCCTTTTGAAGGTTTCATTAAATGCAATCCACAGGGACAAAACCATGTGCCCAAAACTATCATTGTTTGATCAAGCAACTTTGACTCTTTCACTAGTTCAAGTTTTACTTAACAATCCCCCCTTAAAATTTGATTTGGGTTTCCCTTGACCAAATTTGGCCAAACTAGCCAAGTGAACCAACACCACTCACCTATAGCCTCCCCCCCCCAAAGATTATATCCAAGGTATCTGGTAATTTGGCAGGTCCCTTTATCACCTAAGTCTAACTCCAGACTTTACTGGTAATTTCCTAGGGTTACACATGTCTTACTAGGTCTTACAACAACATGTCCATTTACATGTAAAATTTTCAACACCATCACACTATTTTTTTTTTTAATTATTGTCATTGTTTACAATACACAACCAACATCTCTATTCCATAGGTCACCCATTTCACCACTAAAAATCTACAATCTAAAACAAACAAACCATAATAAATAATCTCATTGAAGCATTCCATCAAACACTTTGTGTGCATCCTTGACATAAATATAGCTCCAGTAGGAAGTTTGGCATAGGTTTTCTTGTACGCATCTTTGCACATATCCATGGATTTTATCGTTCTCAACCATGTTGATCAAAACCCAACAAGCTTCTCTCTTGGATTTTATCTCACCCCGTGGCTCCAATATCATGTTAAAAATTAATTGAGAGATAAATTTACCAACAACAAACAATACACATAAACACAATGTTTATCCTGAAAAACCCCAATTTGAGGAAAAATCAACAAGCGAAATATTCTATTAGTGCCCCTTGGCCAAACTTGGCAAAGCCGGCCAAGTGAGCCTTCACCACTCACGTCATTAGCACATTATAATGAAGTATTCCAAAGCCTTTTAAAGGTTTCATTGCATGCAATCCATTAACACAAAATGATGAGTAACCAAAACAATGTGCCCAAAACCACCATTGTTTCCCTGAGCAACTTTGACTCTTTCACTGAATTAGGCTTTACTTAACATAGAAGAGTATTTTTCGGTTCCCTTGCATGATGTCAAGACACACCATGGACATGTTAGGGACCCTTTATCACACTAGGCACACTGCAGACCTTGAAAACACACACTAGTTGAATGCGTCAAAAGACTTGGAAGGAAGCTTAACAAGACAAGGCAAAGTGGGGGTTGTTGCAAATGACCCTGTTCAATTTGCAAGCATGATGCATGGAAAAAAAGATTGACAGAAAGAGCTTGATTGGCTTCAATGCTTGGACTACATGTAGACCCAACGAGTTGGGTGGTCCACACTTGGGGGTTGCAACAAACAATAGAGGCACCTTTCAACACAAGCATCCATGAAACATAATCACGAGATGGACTCCTTGGGTGCACATCCACCAAGCACACATCCATATGGCACACATTCATTAGATGCACTTTGGACACACTTGGGGGTGATGGGATGCACTTGGACACACTTGGGGGTGATGGGATGCACTTGGAAGTTGGGTGCACTACTAAGCGCACTTGTTGGATGTGAATGATTGGAAAACAAGTAACAAAGGAAGCAAGTTGACATATGGTAGTTAGGTCCACATTAGAGTGAAGGAACTTGCAATTGTAAGGAAAACATCACATAAATGTGGGATGCCTCAAAAGTTCCAAGGCACTAGTGATTGGTCATTCATTAACAAGGACTCTAAAGGAGTTTTGTGGTTTGTGCTAAGTTTAGGGTTAGAATGATAAAAAAGGTTGAACTAGTTGAGTGAGAAGGAGAGTAAGACATGACCTATAGGAGGTAGGCCTATGGTTGCTTTAGGAGTTAAATTGTACAAGTTTGTTGGGTTGTACAAAGAAGACAATGTTGCTTAAGATTCATTATACATTTATAATAAAATTGTAGGCAGGAGGCTACAACTCTTTTGTTGTATAGATATGACATTTTCATTTAATAAAGTTGAGGCACTTGCCTTGGTTGTTGTTTATATACATGTGTTGTGGACTTTTCATGATTATTAGATGTTGTCTCTCCTTGCTTTGCTTTGTGTTGGCTAAATATTAAAATATTGGCTAAGTGTTAAAGTATTGTTGGGATGTTTTAAAAGTTGTGGTTGGACATGCACCTATTGTTGAATGAAGTTGGTTGGTTATGACTTAATTGCATTTGACATATTGTAGCTTAAGGTGAAGCTATGGGTAGACCCTGAATGAAGATGTGTAAACCGATTGTAAGAGGCATAGTCTGGCCAAGCCCGTGTCACATGGCAAGTTAGTGCCACACAACCTCAACTACCAAAACAAATTTGGGTGAAACTCAATTTTGTGAATAAAAATTTGGGTAAATTGTAGGTTTCTGATACTATGACTTAATGAGGCTTAGTCTCCAAGCCATTTGCAAAGAGTGGAAGCTTTGCTTGGATGTATGTTAGTGGAATATTGTTATTTAGCACTAATTAGGATTTTATTTATTTATTCATTTGGATTGTCTATGAGGTGCAAATATGAACATTATTCTACTAATTTAGAGAATATGTATGATTTTAATACTTGCACTAGCTTCAACTAGGTGGTTGTACTCAATAATATTCTCAACAAATTTTTATCTTGCTTGGGGAAAAAATATAGGCTTATAAAACATTGTTTATTTTGATCCATGTATGAAATATTGGTAATGGGTTGGGAAATTGCTTACAATATGAATATATTGGCTATTTTGATGCAAGGATTTGAAAAAATCACGTACATCCACACTCCAAAGTGAGTCAAATATCTACATTATGGATTAAGGAAAGTCATTTCGAACTTAATAATCAAATAATTCCCCTATGTTCATTTTCATGTTTTGTGGCTATTCTTGTCTCTACCCAATGTACAATGTTCAATTAAGCATTGAGCTTCATTCCAAACTTCATTTTAACACTTTTTTTATTTAATGGAATTAGCCAAATTTCCTTCCATAGATTGATCCAAATTTATGAATGGAATGGAATGAATGCATATTTATAACAAAAACAAAAATATACAATAAAACCTTACTTATATTAATAAATGGAATGTGATGAAACTATAAGAATGTGGAATGAAACACACTCACTCGAATGTTAGTAGCTTGTCTCTAAGAAGAAATGTGATGGCTATGCACATTCGTTAGAGCGCCTTACAATGAGGTCAAAAAGCCCTTTTTAACATGAAGCAACAATGAGGAAACCATAAACATCCCAAAACCTAAACCTATGAGATGAAATGTCAAAATTTTTGTGGACCCTAGTGGGGTTAGTTGGTATGTAAACTTCCTAGGGTCATAACTTTTGCATAAGATCTATGTTTAGCATGCTCATTAGCCCATTGGAAAGGTCTAGCAGAGAAGTACACATTTTAATTAGGCCCAACTGATAGCCTAAGCTTTGTCCTAGGCCCCACCTTATAAAAAAAAAAAAAAAAAAAAAAAAAAAAAACCACATTGTTTAGGGTCACAAAACAACCCTGAAAGTTCAAGACCCAGAAACCTGTAGAAATACGACCAAGATGAGGAACTATGCTTTGAGCTAGTGGAATAGGTGGGTGGCCACAAATATCCACTTGGATTCGTCTTCCCCCTTTAGGAAGTAATGATATCCATTTCATTGAGTGTCCCTATTAGATGAGGAAATTTTTGCTAAACTTAGCCCTGGGCGAGTCACTTTCCTTGGTGCAAGAGCTGCCTTGGTTTGAAAACCCAATAAAGTTGGATCCTTTGTTGGCGAATGCCCTTAACCTATGCGTCCATGATATTATCAATGGTTTCCTGTTCCGTACAGTTAGGGTTGAGCTCTATCAGTGTCATATGCTTTGTTATCTTTGATGTGTTTAGTAATAGTGGAAAGTGTGGTCGAAAGAGGTCCACATTGAACATTGGGTGTAAGCCAAGGAAGGGGGAATACTTAACTCAAAGGCATTGTCACCCATAGCGTTGGTGATGGTGTAAGGTGCATCCTGAAGTGGATGAAACTTCTAGTGGGGTCCTGTAAAGTTCTCTTTTTGCAAATGCAACCAAACCTTGTCTCCCACCTGAAATTGTGTCTTACGTAGTGTTGATCATGGCACTGTTTGTACATAGTATTGGCTTTTTGTAAAATATCATGGACCTATTGAAGGATGTGTTGAATTCGTTCAATGAATTTGGTTGCTTTGTTGACTTCATAGTGAGCGGGAAGATTCCACCTGTGTGGACATAACGGGTAGAGCTACATCAAGAGGACCCAATGGTTGAAATCCTAGGCCCACCTAACAAGGACTATGGCTATTTGAGCTATGGAGTCTTCTTTTGTATCTATGTTGAACATAGGGGAGACTTTCATTCCATGTGTGTGGATGCTTGGAGTTGTATATGCACAAGAAATGCATAATCATCCTGTTGACAACCTCTGTCTGGCCATCAATTTGGGCTAGAAGGAAGTCGATTTGGTGAGCTTGGTGTCCAACAGTGACCAAAGGCTCGATCAAAATGTGCTTAGGAACCTACTTTTCTAATCTAATATGATGGTATGTGGTATCCCAAAATGTACCCACACTTGTTAGAAGAAGAGCTTAGCATGGGCCTTTACTGTGATATTCTTCTTGCAGGTTGTTAGAATGACCATCTTATAAAATCTATCAACAACCATGAATACAATGTCATGGCCTTGCTTGGTTAAAGTAATACTAGACATGTAGTCTATCGAGATGGATTCCCAAAGCATGTTAGGAGTAGGAAGTTGGGTTGTACATGCCTTGCTTCTTAATGGTTGGTTTAACAATGACGCATGTGGTGCATAACCTAATATACTTACTGAAACTAGTGTTCCATACATAAATTTGTTCTATAGGGACCTCGTGGTAGCCGAAATTCAAATCAATCTTACTAAAGTACTTGGCCCCCTTGAGTTGGTCAAGAAGGTTGTCAATTTAGGGAATTACACATCAATTCCTGACTGTAAATTTGCTTAGGGCCCAATAATCAATACAACGTCGATAGGTCCCATCGTTCTTCTGCAAGAGTACAATTGGGCTTCCGGGCTTCCACAAGGTGAGGTGCTCGGTCAAATGTTTCCTTTTTGGAGCAAATCTTACATCTGGCACTTGATTTCCTCATTTTTTAGAAGAGATCAACAATAGATTGGCCCATTGGTTAGAGGTGCACCAGGAGTTAGATCCATTGAATGCTTGACCTCATAGTTAGAGGTACCAAGTGGGTGAGGAGAATATGCATTTGTATTCTTCCACAACCTTATCCACTTGCTTCTATTGTATGGAGAGGCCCTGTGTGGAGACCATGTATGTGGCTGCAATCTTCTATTCACTTTGAGAACAAATCAAGAAGAAAAAAATTTCTTGGTTTGGGAGATGACTTTCCTACATTTCTTAGTGGAGATAAAAAAAATGGTGGTAGGTGGAGCTACCTTTGGTATCTTGTATAATTGTTTGCCCAAAGTAATAGTAACACTACAAGGTCTAGAATTATATGCAACATGATGCTTCCACAAGTATGGTTGGCCTTTAAAAACATCACAAACTTTAGGGGGTCAATATCACACAATACCTCATCCTTGAAAGGCTTGATGTCATAGGGTAGGCGACACTATTGGCTAACGCAAAGATCTCACCATCAGCGGAGCCACTCGATGGTGTATGGTTGCAGTGGTGGTGTTGTCAGTAGGTCTAACTACTTGACAACCTCTACTAAGACGAGGTTCTTTTGACTTCCCCTATCAACAATGAAGTGCCATGGAGCACTCCTCACCCACTTCTACAAGTGAAAATGGTGCTCACCTTCCTCTAGTTCTTCAGGTTCACTTGGTTAGACCTTGGTGGTAGCAACAATGGCACTTGGTTCTACATCAATCATCTGCTTTCCCTTGTCTAGATTTGATTCAAAATTGAAACCTGCATCTGTCTCTAAGACTTTCATCTCATCCACCAACCACTACTTTGAGTGACGTTATTGATATTAAGCCAAGGTCTGTTGTGGAATTCACACCAATTTCCTTTGTCTTTCTTTGTCTTCCCATTACCCTTCTTTGTTTGCAACTTAGATAGGTTGTCCCGAGGTGTTCCATTCTAGCTCTGTGTTTTGTTCCACGTGTTGGGGCTACCTTTTCCCTGCTTCTACTGTGAGAAATTCATAGATCCAAATTCTTGCTTCTTCTATTTAATTTCTACTTGATTTTGATAGCATATCAATACACCAAGCCTAGTAAGGAGATGTCCAAAATTTCCCCTTTTTGTAGATGTATCTGTGCAGAGTGTCGCAGTACCTGAGCATTAAATGTCATTTAGAGTCTTAAACACCCAACTTGGTGTGCAAGGTATGGAAGATATTTCTGAACTCTAACACTGTTTGGTCCCTCTCTTGCCGCAGTGTAGTCCATCTCATGTATTGGTCATTGTAGTTTCCAACAAGGTAATATTATTCCTTAATAACATCCCAGAAAGAGCCCCAAGTGAGTACAACTGCAAACATTACAGATTCCTTTGTAGCCTTTTGCTCACGATAAATATCCCACCAATCCTTCACATGGGGGATAGCCTTAAGGAGTGAAAAGGTACCCTTTTCATATTGGAAAAATTGTGGACATAAAACTGCCTTTTAACATATTTAACCATTTGTCTAGAGCATCCAGATCTATCTAGCCTTCAAATACATAAATATAAAAACTAACTTGTACCTTGAAGGGGGTAGCACCTCCAAAGTGGCCACTTGATGAAGATGCGTTAGTTGTTGGCATTCGTCAAAGGATCTGAACAAAATTATCCATCATCATGTTCCTTTGTCGTACAAGGTCTTCCTTGAGAAACAATTTAATAGGATCTTCTGATCCCTTGTCTTTCCTTTCTTCCACCATGGGAGGTCGTCGAGGTTGGCAAGGGTGATTTTGCAAAGGCTTGAGTAGTTTGAGTCCCAACTCTTTATACCTTGACTTTGTTGGGGACATGCATAGAGAAACAGATAAAGAGCAAACCACTCTAATACCACTGATTTAGATTTATAAAAGGAATGCAATGAAATACAAATTCATGACAAAAACATTACAATGAGCTTGATGATAGTATACTTATGTTACATTTGATTTTTCATTAGCTTAATTATATTATTATTATTAAAATATCTATTATTATGTTTATAGGAGAGGTAGTCAACCCATGAAATCAATCCTAAAACCCTTTGCATAAACGTCAAAGCATTCAACCACTAAGACCAATATACGGAACTTTTTTTTGTAAGAAAGACCCAAGGGGGATTTGAACTGGTGACCTATTGCAAGGAGTGCCTTAACAATGCACCCCATTGATCATCCATCCAAAGCCCCGTGGGCAGCCAATATACCAAACTTACATACATCATAGACATTGATATATTATTTCAAAAAATAAAATGATTGAAATAAAATAATCCAATAAGCTTTTAGTCCACATGCAAACTTTTCAATAAAGAAATTTGTAAAAAAAAAGGGTTCATGTATAAAGTTTTTTGAAAGTATATATTTGCTCAATAACGAAATAAAATAGGCACTTAACATTTTACATAACTTAACATTTTACATATAAATAATATTGATGTTGAAAAAAAGGTACATCTGAAGAATTTTGATTTAGCTTGTTTGTTTGTTTTTTTTTTCAACTAGTCTGAGTCTCACCAAGATTCAGTGAGGCTAGTTCGAACCTCAACACCCCATTGGTTACATACATTTTTCATTATTTTATTTATTACTTACTTCACATCATCATCTCTTGTTCTTGTTTGTGCAACAAGCCAATCAAATATAACATTTTTCAAATTCATCAACAATGGAAAGCGCATGCATTCTTCATTACCAATGACAAATAAATTCTCCAAATAATTATCACTTTTATTAGGCTTTAAATCAGATCTGCCGGGAACATCAGGTTTTTTATTGTTATTTCAAGATTTAAGTTGTGATCACTACTGGAAATACCCAATCATGACCCGCCACGATCACAAGTCGGGCCATTCTGAATGTAAAAGGAGACAGTTAAAATCTCTCGTTCTTTTGCAAAAGGCAGTCTGCTAAATGCCCCTGCAAACTATCCAAGATGCTATTGCCAAAATGACCAAAGACACAAACTCCCTTATTTCCTCCAGTTTCTCAAAGAATTGGATACATTCACTTACAGTGCTAGACTTTATCCTTAATCAGTATGGTAGATAAACAAACTTTTAGCATGCAGACATAAATTTAGAAATTCACCACATCAGAAATATTGGCAAGTTATCTGTTCCAGCTGAAACTGAGCATATTTCATGTATGAAAATTGTTTCAGTTGATGTTTCCCTTATTAACATAACAAACTTAACCAAGAATGCAGCAACGGCCACAGGATGCTCCTTCAACTGTATAAACATAGCCCTTGTTTGTAACTTCTTTTGCCTTCGATTTCATTAAAAGAACTTCACCCTTTTGGAAGCACAAGTCTCCCAGTACAAATCAAGAACACTCTCTCATTAAGAGATAGATTGAATAGAAGCTATTGTATAATCCATAATTTTAATAGTCTCTTTCCTATCCATCTCTTTGTCTATATATGTAAGCAATGTATTCCATGTTGCAATGTCTGGGACAAGTCCTTCACAACTCATAATTCTTAAAAACTCCAAGGCTTCCAGCAATTTGCCTTCTCTGCAAAGGCCACCTATCAAAATATTATATGTAACTAAATTAGGAGGGCAACCTCTTTCCAACATTTCATTCTTGAGTTTAATGGCACTGGGCAATTCACCTTCCTTGCAAAACCCATTGATCAGTGTATTGTAGGTTATTGCATTGGGATAATAACCATTGACCAGCATTTGATTCAGCAAATCAAATGCTTTCTCTAATTTTCCTTCCTTGCAAAGTCCATCCATTAGGGCGCTAAAAGTAACAGCATTAGGTATAATGCCTTTTTCCAACAATTCATCCAAAAGATCTTCAGCCTCTGCCACTCTATTCTGCTTGCACAGTTCATTTATTTTTATATTGCAAGTTACAACATCAACAAAACAGTCTGTTTGGTTCATCTCATCCATGAATTCAGCAGCGTCCTGCAATCTGCCCTGCCTATACAGGCCATAAATAAGTGTATTATAAGTAGCAAGGTCAGGGTCACATCCCTTTTCTTTCATCTGATTGAAAAGATTAAATGACTCTTCCGCCCTATCTCTCATACAGAATGCATGTATCAAAATGTTATAAGTGACAACATCAGGGGTGCAACCATCTTTTTCCATATCACTTACTACTTTAACAGCCATCTCCATTTTGCCATCCTTGCAGAGACCCTTGATCAATATATTGTAAGTGCCCACATTTGGGGTAAGGCCCTTGATTGCCATTCTCTTTAGCAATTTACGGGCACTCAGCATTTTACCAGCCTTACATAGACCCCTGATTAATGTATTGTGAGCTATAACATCCGTTTTACATCCCTTTGCCTCCATTTGCTGCATCAATTCAGCAGCCTCACGCAGTCTACCTTCCTGAGACAGCACATCAATTAATTTTGTCAATGTGATTGCATCAGGAACATAGCCTTTGGCTAGCCCTCTTTCAAGAAATAGAAGTGCCTCTGCTATTTCTCCAAGTCTACAACACGCACTGATCAAAGTATGGAAAGTGACCTCGTTTGGCTCACAGCCACTCTCTATCATGTCCCCCATAACTTTCTTGCAGACATTCAAACTCCCTCTTTTGCACAATGCATGTATGAGAGTATTGTAAATCACTACGCTCGGTTTGCAGCCTTGGCCATTCATAGTCTTCAACAATCTGAATGCCTCTGCGAGGCGATTAAGTATGCAAAGCGCTTTTATCAGTATCCCAAAAGTATAAACATTTGGGCTAATTCCAGATTTCAGCATTCTCTCTCTGTAGAAATCTCGCGCAACATCAACATTATCCTTAACTAAAACATTAAGAATTGCATTGTAGACTTTAATGGTGGGTTTGCAATCAAGCTCTTGCATGATATCCAATACACCAACTGCTTCATCTGGCATCCTAGCCCGGCCATAGTCATGAACCATAGTAGCAAAGATGGATTCATCGGGCGCGCAGTTTATCCGTCTCTGCATCTCGTGGAGAATATCTCCGGCAGTCTTGAATCTTCTTTCAAGGCCAAGCTTGTGAATGAGGACCCTGTAAGTTACAGGATTATGGATGAAACCCGGTTGCTTCTCTGCCCATCGGAAGGTGCGAAGGGCTTCCCGAGCATTTCTCTGCTCCAGAATCATGTTTGCAACATCACCATGACTTCCAACAGAATAAGAAGAAAAAGAATTAACAGTGTCTGGTGTAATCAAGGTTGAAGATAAAGCCCTCAAGGAAAGAGAATCATTAGAGTGCAATCTAATCACAGGAGTAAACTTTCTTCCCGCAGTAGCCCTTCTTGCCCAATGAAATATACTAGTACTTATCATACTTTATCCTTTTCTTCCCTAATCCTGCTTCTTCTTGGTTTGAAGAATTGTTTGCTCAAGTAAGAATAGCAGTATATATCACACTTTATCCTCCCGATCTGATCCTCCTGCTTCTGGGCCTGAAGGAATTTCTTTAATTTATCCTCTTTTTCTGATCCTTATGCTTGTGGGTTTACAGGAATTACTTTCTCGTGTTGATTGTGGCTTCTATGGGCAAAGTGGGTTTCAGGAAACTTGTCTTGGTGTCAATGAGACCTCTACTAAACAAGCCGACTGGGCGTGTAGAAAACTTGGTATAAAGTTTCTCCGACTCTCTATGGCTGATTTTTTTTGAAACAGTACAGTGTGATTCAAGATACAAATAGTGATCAATTAGATACATCACGAATAAACTTTGGTGAGAATTTCATAAAATGCTTGGGGATCATAACCGCAACAAAATTCACATCAATGTCGCGAAAAATGGAGGATAAAATTTGTCATCTTCATAAGGATTTCGTCAAACAGTTGGTGGGCAAGCTACTTCAAAACAATTGCTAGAGTTTGGTAAAACATTGGGCGGTAGTAAGAATGTGGATATAAACTTTTTCAGAATGTGTGTTTAAGCTTTTTCATCTGAGAAACAAAATCCTATGTTAGTATTCACGAAAATAATAGCAGTGAAAAGGCATAAAGATGATGGAAAGATAGTGTCTGTAACCAAGTTCAGAATACCAAATAGCGCTGTTAACAGATATTTCATTGGAATTATTCTCCTCCCCACGACCTTGATTTTGTCGGAGCATTTAAACGCTTCCGGGTACATTGGGTTCTTGCAGCCAGGTAGGCAAACGTCTTGCAATGGCACACCTCCTCACTGCGTGAACACCTAATGGCACACCTCCTCACTGCTGGAGCATTCCACTGGAATTCCCATTGAGAGTTCTGGTGGGCAAGCAGGCCCACAGACTTTTACCTGGTTGTTTATAAGGGACCGTTTTGCTACCTTTGCTCATATTCAAAGGCATATGCATGAAAATACTGCACGTGTTCGTTCGTTGCTACGTCGCTGGTTTAAGGGTATTATGGCCAAATATAACAGAGTTTTGACCAAGGGTTTCCTTATATTTTATTTTGAGGAAGTTGTTTGATATAACGTTACTATGCAATGGGGTTTTTGGTCGCATAGGAATATTCAGGTGATGTAAAGAGCATTAATTTAGATTTATTTTAATTTTGGATCGGGTTTTTTTGTTATGGATAAGTTCTACAAGTGTAGTTAGAGTAAGGAACAAGGAAAAAAAGTACTATATTGAAGTGTTTAATCTCACTCATAGTCATCAACCAAAAGCATACATAGAGACCAATATGTCTTGGATGGCCAAAACTCTTATTGCTCTTAAGGACTAATTCCCATCACTCGGTTGTGAAATAGGGGGTTGGAACAAGCCAAAAGAAGTGTGGGAGGAAAGAGTATGCATTTTTTGTTCTTTGGGAAAAGTGGAAATATAAATGCATTTCATTTTAGAATGTAAGGCCTTCAAAGACAACAAGGAAAGTTATCGAGATATGTTGGCAACTAGCTCTTGGGATAATCAATTTAATGAGGGGTTTGTCGAGAAGCTTGGAGCATTTATTGTGAAGCTTTACAGAAAAAGCACTGAATACATCAAGAAAACGAAGAAGCAATTTGTCCCATAGGCTATGTTTAGGTTCGTGGGCGTTAAAATAATTTCTTTCTTTCTTCTTTCTTTCTATGGTTTTTCATTATAATTAATATATCTACACAATTTCATTTGTAATATTCAAGACGAATGATTTTTTCTTCTTTTATTTGGATTATATAAATATGAAATTAACATAAAAAGAAATTATTTTTGTGATCTATATAATTTATTTGTCACCAACCAGTTTATTATATAATTTATTTGTCACCAACCAGTGCATCATGAGGACAAGGAGAAGGAAGAATGCATCGAGTTAAATAGAGAGAATTGGATGGAGAGACAACTAAAATGTAAAGATTACTTTTGACTATACGAACAATTAAGAAGAATTCATTTTTCTTATTAATTTAAAAATATAAGTATATTATATATTATATATATATATAATATATAGTTTGGAATTATGATAATTTTTTACCTAATTCATTAGTAATATGAGCTTTCAGATTCTTTTTATGACTAATTATAAAGGTATTGTGTTAATTTTTTTATTTAACATAAATAATGTTGATTTTATAATAATTTTTATTTCATAGTTAATTAAATTAATAAGTATTTCCTAAAAATATATTATAAAAAACTAATTAATGGTTGACTATCAAAATGAAAATAAATAAATTAAGTAAAAAATAAAAGGAATCAACCAAAGGTTCAAAATTAACTAACAAAATAGTTAAGGACAAATGAGGAGGATTAACGATTAACCAAGGGGAGAAATCAGAGAGACAAAAAGAGAAAATTGAAATTTAAAATTCAAGGTTAAGGGTAAAATAAAATAAATATAAATAATAAATAATAAAAATAAAAGAATAGAAATTGATACCCCCAAATGAATCAAGAGATGAAATAAAAAACTAAGAGGATCCCTGCCCTTTCCTCTTAGCTGAAAGTGCACGTTTTTGATGTCAAAGCTCAAACACTCAAATTAAGGATTATCCCCAAATGGTTACCAATTTGTAACGCTACACCCCTCAAACCAATTCAACTCCTTTGACCCTCAATGCTAATGAATATGGATAAGCTATGAGGATAAGAAAGACATTATAGTCGGAAACAACCTCAAACTATCTCATATGTGGTGATGTCCATCTCAAGGTCATCAAGCTCAGTCAAACCACAATAGTCACTCCGAAGAGTGTCCATTATGGCCTTCGGAGTATTCAACCCTATAATAAATCCATAAATGTGTTTTTTTGGTTTTTCCATTATGGGATTTAAACATTGCAAAGATATAGGTGGGTGGGGATCTTTCACAAAACCCTAAAACCTTCTTACCTACACTAGAGTTTTGATCTATTTGGAAATTTTGAATTAGGATGAAAGCATGGACATAAGGGAAGGTGGTGATATGGTGGCCATTTTTCTCTCCCTGCATTGTTCATGGAATGTGAGAGATCTATTTAACCTCAACTGTGAAGGAAAATTTATCATACATTTAAGAAGTTAGATATTATTTATTCATAAAGGTTAATAGTGTTGGTTTAGCATTTAGAACAACCCTTGACTTTATCTAGGAAAATTTGAAAATATATATCTCTAATCCTCAGGAAGTCAAGGAGGGGTGGTTACTTTATTATCGATTGAGATAAGATATTGTTTATTGGGATAGCAAGTAGAATCAAAAACTCATTTGGGTTAGAGATCATAACACTTAATGGGCGGAAAATATTTATGTATCTAATGATATGATTGAATTGGTCTTGTTGTAGTGATGGATGGTTGAAAAGTTACCTAAACTTGCTAATATATCATGACTATAACATGTTTGAATCTCAAGAGGATAAGAAAGGATTATTTTCTCAACAAGGAAGCCCAAGGGGAAGGGGCAATGGTTTTTCTCACATTCTAGCTTAGGCATGTTTAACCTAAATATATATAGAAATAATGATTCATCTAACATGTAGCTAATTTGCTCCATTCTTAGAAATTAAGAGGTGTAGTGTTCTTAACAAATTGGATAGAGTTGTTCTCCATAATCACTATCTTATTTTAGATCATTTGTACAATTCACAAGTCACGCATGCGTTGATCCCACTACTTACTGAATGTTTCTCATTTGACTAGTCCCAATTCCATCAATAGAATCAAGAAAATTGGAATTTGGTCCTTGCACTACATAGGGAAAAGCAATGGATCTTGTAGTGGAATGAGGTTGTTGCTATGTTCTCCTCTTTTGTTATGGGTCTTGGGAGCGAAATAAATATTATTAGAAGGCGAAGGTAAAATTTAGCACATAATATTCCTACAAAACAAACTAGAACATATATTAAGCATCACTTAAGCCAAAATAGCAAAAAAGGCTTATATTTCAACTTGAATGCACTATATTGGAAGAGGGGACAAACCCACCAAATCCTTTTTTTCCTATGGCCACCAAGGAAATTTTTGAATGCATCAATGGTTTTAAATTCAATGGCATTAGATTCGCTCAAAGAGTGTGAGTTTGTCAATCATTAACAATGGTATTCTAGTTGGGACATGATAGATGAAGACAAGTGATTGGTATTTTATGGATTTGATTGGATTATTTGTTGTACTCCTAAGGATGGGATGGATTCTATTCATGTTTGTAACACCCCACCCCACATTTACCTGCTTTTACAAGCTCTCCAGGGTAAAAATGAGTTGAGAGTTACTATGACATGATCCAACATCCAAGTTCCAGTTATGGAAGTGGGGTCTACAAAATGGAAACATACTGCAACCTCCCAAGACCACCACATCACCCAGACACCAGACAACATCTATTGATGATCTTTCCTTGGGCTGGAACTAACTTTTTTCTTGACCCTACATCCTAGCTGCACACATGCCAAGCTATGCATGTGGTTGGAAAGCTCTAGCAACACACACAAGCCTTCCTCTGTGTGGTTGTAGCTGAAATATCTCAGTTCAGAGTGCGCAAATAACAACCTAGATATGGATTTTCAAGGCTATCTACATGCCAACTAACTACAACAACCCAGAACTTTCCAGAATTCAATCTAAGATGATGATAAGTCAGTATGATGAGTACTAAGGCTAGATCTTGCTCAAAATTTTCCAAACACATGCTAGAAAATTCGTCAAAGGCATGGTAAACATGATAATCTCCAAGCCATGAATGCATATATGTTCATTGTTTTCTTAACTTCATTAGAGAGTCATCAAGAAGGTCCAATGCCCTCTCAAACTAGTTGTAATAACACTTGTTAGCGCATACATTCATATACAATTCAATAACTTATCAAGACATAAGAAATATCCATAACAAGAGCACACTATACAACATAATGTATTATGCCTATAACCAACATTTAACCAGAATAAATCCATGACAGCCAGTCATAAAATAAACAAAATAACCCACACAAGTGCTCATTGATATCAATAAGAAATAACACATAATAACATATGCATAAATCCAACCAAGTCAGTGACTTCCATGTACCACCTAACCATAGGTTGGGCTGAACCAAATCTCTCGTTCAGCCAATCACCCCCATGCCATATTCCAAGCATGAATGTGGGACCATATGGGTTAAACCAAAATAGAACCAACTACGAATTCCAGAGGCCAAACCACTTCAACCCTCAACCACAGTGATTTCACACTAAACCAGTCCAAAAATAACTAACACCAAACAAGCTTGGATGCCTCTGACTTTCTTCACCATGCCCAAAGGAATTTTACTGTCTCCACCCATTCGTTAAGAGTTCTAGGAGAAATCCCATATCCACCCTCAACCCTTGGAAATCTTCCCCGTGAATGCCTCCTCAGGTGTCATCTTGCCTAGTGCTCTATGTGGGACCCTGCTATATATGTAAACTATTGTAACACATGCATATACCCATAAGTATCATGGGATATACTAGATATAACATCACTCTTGTTGCCTTTGAAATAAAGTGATTCTTCCTCTCAATAACCCTATTATGTTGTGGTTGTAAGGAACCATCCACTCTCTCTTGATTTTTTCCCTAGTGCAGAACTCCAGGAACTCCTTACTGGTGAACTCTCCTCCATTTTATGACCAAAGAACCCTAATATTCCTACCTGTCGCATTCTCCACTAGAGCTTTGAACTCTTGAAAATTACCAAAGACCATATCATTTGTATTCAAGAAGTATATCTAGGTCTTCGTTGAGAAATCATCAATAAAAGTCATGAAGTACTCGTATCCCCTAAGAGACTTCATAGACATCAACCCACATATATTTGAATGCACTAATTCAAGTATCCCCTATGATCTCATGTCACTCCTTGGAAAAGCTACTTTCGCAAACTTCCCCAAAACACATCCTCTAAAAACATCATCATGCTTTGTGCTTACCCCTGTAACACTTTTCACCATCTCACAAAGAAATCTAAGTGCTTCATTATGTATATTTCCCATCCTTCTATGTTATATCTCCCATTGATCCCTTAGTTATTGTTGCTAACCAATGCCTTAGGAGTGTCCATTTGCAACCTGTACAATTGGCTTCTCCTAACTCCAATAACTATAGGTGATCTTTGATCCTTGTGCTTCAATAACATTTGCGCCCCTATAATGAGTATGTTGTACCCTTTATACTAAAGGATAGATACAAAAATTAAGTTCATCCCCAAGCCTCGCACATGCAACATGTCATGAATCAGAATCAACTTGCCATTCTCCCTCTGAAACATAATCGTCCCTCTTGCAATTGGGTTGCACTTGGAATTGTGCCTTATTTGGATAAAAAATATGATGTCCTCCTCCTTGAAGCTACACAAGTACTCTCTAACTCATGTAATGTAGAATGATACTCCAATGTCTATATACCAAAGTCACTATGAAGTTGAGATAGATAAGCAAGCTATGAACGTGAAATCTTGATCCATCGTGGTGGAGAGATAATTTTCACTCGCTAAAATTGTTGTTTGCCTCTTTCCTGTCTTCTCGTTCTTCTTCCTCTATGGTAAATTGCTGACATAGTGGACGAACTCAAGACATCCATAACAATTGACCTTTGAAAGGTCCTTCTTCTTCTTCTCACCTTTTGGGTTTGGCCCCTTGCTGGACTCCTTCTTCGCTTTTCCGTTCCTAGCTAGGGCCATGTTCTCCTGCTACTCCTCACTCTTTTGAGTTCTGTTGTTGCTACCACTGAAAAGATTGAGTCTCAACTCCTCTTGGGTGAAATTAATCGCAACATGGTAACATATCTCACCCATTGATCACTTGGATGAATACATCCTACTACTCCGGAAAGCCATTCAAGGCTATATGTACCATCCCGTCATCATCTGGTTTGTCTCCCACTACAGTTAACTTGTTCTTTACCAATCTAAGTATGGTGAGGTAACTTGTAACTTCTTCTCCCGTTTGCATCTTCATATTCCTCAACTTTTCTCTAAGAAGTAGCTTCCTGTTAGTGGTAGCATCCTAGAACTGAAATTCAAAATAATGTCCCACATCTTCTTTGTTGTATCCAACTCAACAATATGTGCAACTATATGGTCCTTGACTCCATCAAAGATTATCCTTCATGTTTTGGCATCTTCCTTATGATGTATTGAAAGTTGTTGTGGATCCGTAATAATGATCATCACATTGGTCTCATAGTCCTTGAGACCATTCTCTTCCAACAATAGAGCAATTTTGGCTTTCCAGACACCAAAATTTGAGGCTCCATCAATTTTTTCATGATCTCTTAAACCTATTGAGGCCATTTTAAACTCCTAAAAATTAAACAAAACCCAAATAAACTAAAGAATATAAACTGAATTCAAAACCCTCATATTTTCTCTTCCTGTGCCTATGCAAATACTGAATAAAACACTATTACAACTTTCTTGGTGCTTGATTTGGCCATCCTTTAGAACTTGACTTTTTCTGTCGATTTCACCTTGTGCTTCCCTTGTCCTATGACTTTCTCTCATGTTCTATAATCAAAAAATCGTTCACTCGAATCATCATCTTTACCCTGCATTAAATTTATCATTATAAATTATATAAAAAAAAACATTATTATACTAAATACAAAACTAAAACATTAATTTTGAATTAATAATTACATAATATTTTTTATAAGTTTAACTATTATTATAATAAATAAATTAAATTAAAAAATAAAATAAAATAAACCAATAATTATGATTAAATAATCCAATTATAAATTTTAATAATAAATAAATATAATAACTAAACCACTGATTAAATAAAGATAAAAACAAATGAATTAAATAAATAGAGTATAAAACAAATAAATTAAATAATATAAAACAAACAAATTTAAATAAAACAAGAGGTGCTGCGGGGCAGCTAGTCCCTGCCCTAAGCTGGTGACCCAGTACCCCTGGAAAACACTGACTCAATCACAAATTAGGCCTGCTCATTAGGCCAGTAAAAGAGACCTAGTTCCTGGTCCTGGATAACGAGTGATCCTACAATATGACCATCTGAAGAAAACTGTAACCCGTGTTTCCACCCATTGGCGTTGTAGGCAATTTTATGGACGTTTCTTGTAATTCTTGTGATGTAGCACAGGAGGGAAGCATATCTCCATTGCTGGAAAGCATGTTTTGTAACCGCGAGGGACAAATGTGACCATCGACACCAGAAATCTGCTTTAAAACATCTGAATAGGAAAAGAGGCAGTCTGCCGAACTGTGACCTATTCCTTGAGATTGCTCTGCGTTGCCAGGAAATAAAACAGATGAAGTATTAATGGAAGGACAGCTCCATTGCCTGTCATAGACTTGCAGATAGGGTAGAGGGCAGGGCAATTGGCTATGCCAACCAGTTTGCTGCGTTAAGTCCCCTATCAAGGGGCTAGAGCTATGTAAAACTGCCTGTGGCTTCTCTAAATCTAGACACAGCAAGCTAGAAGCGGAGTGAAATAAACAATTTCTAGTTGGAGATTCGAGCTCTAGCTTTTCACCTTCCATACATATAAAACCTGGATAAGAGATGATGGACGAAGTTCCGGTTTCAAAACTGAGAACAAAAGCCTCTGACTGCATCATAACCTGGCTCGCAGATATACCGGAGCATGTTGGTAATACAAAAACTGCGATCTGGTCTACATGCAATGTTGAGCATTGGGCAGAAGACAGATGCCTTGTACTGCAACAGCTCCTTGGCAGAGCTACACTAGGGGTGCTTCTGCAGTTCGGATGGGAAAAAATTGACTGAATATGGTATTTAGGGCTAAGCGAACACATTTCAGACATGGTAGTCAGACTAAAAGAAATCTCCATAGCTTTCAATGAATTCGAATTTTCCAACGGCGTGTAATTGCAGCGTGACTGCCTCTCCAACTCGGATTCGTGAGCCTTACTTGCAATTGTTGCCTCCTTGCTATTAATGCACGTCCTCCGTAATTGTTGGCGAGAAGAAAAATGTCTGAAAAACAATGACAAGGCTTGTAGTTAACTTACATTCTGTAATTGTTTATCAGATTTTTGCATATAATTAGGTAAAAAATAATAGGATCCGGATCGGGTAAAAATTAATCATTATCTATCAAATATAGATGCTCAAGTCGAGCTAAAATGAATAAATTAAAATACTATTTTCTTTCAACCCATTATTAACTCACACTTATCTTTTGCTTTAAATTTATTTTTACTTAAAATACTAATTTTATGTATAAAACCTTAAGTTAGAATAGATACTAGCTGACATGGAGCCCATATGTAAAATATTGATCAGATTTGTCCATAGCCCACTTCCTACGCAACCTGGAAAATTGATACTGTTTGACAACCCTTGGAATTAATTACTTAATTAAAACATGAATCAGATTTGTTCATAGTCGTGCCCTATCTGGAGAAAAGGATATAAATTGCAAAACAAATTACACAATTCCTCCGTAAAGCAAAAGCCTAATTTTATTAGCAGAAAGCATGATTACTTTGTGAAGAAAATTAACTTACTTTGTGAAGAAAGCATGAGAGTGAATAAAATTAATTCGGGTAACTAAGGCACGCTTGCCATGAAAATATTAACTAAAATAAAATTAGAGAGGGAGTGTACCCTTTACATTTACCCAACACCATTACATTGCATGCAAGCCACATGCTTGTTTATCAACATTGCATGCAGACCAGATCGCAGTTTCTGTATTACCAACATGCTCTGGTATATCTGCGAGCGAGGTTATGATGCAGACATGCTCCGGTATATCTGCGACCGAGGTTATGATGCAGTCAGAGGCTTCTGTTCTCAGTTTTGAAACCGGAACTTCGTCCATCATCTCTTATCCAGGTTTTATATGTATGGAAGGTGAAAAGCTAGAGCTCGAATCTCCAACTAGAAATTGTTTATTTCACTCCGCTTCTAGCTTGCTGTGTCTAAATTTAGAGAAGCCACAGGCAGTTTTACATAGCTCTAGCCCCTTGATAGGGGACTTAACGCAACAAACTGGTTGGCATAGCCAATTGCCCTGCCCTCTACCCTATCTGCAAGTCTATGACAGGCAATGGAGCTGTCCTTCCATTAATACTTCATCTGTTTTATTTCCTGGCAACGCAGAGCAATCTCAAGGAATAGGTGACAGTTCGGCAGACTGCCTCTTTTCCTATTCAGATGTTTTAGAGCAGATTTCTGGTGTCGATGGTCACATTTGTCCCTCGCGGTTACAAAACATGCTTTCCAGCAATGGAGATATGCTTCCCTCCTGTGCTACATCACAAGAATTACAAGAAACGTCCATAAAATTGCCTACAACGCCAATGGGTGGAAACACGGGTTACAGTTTTCTTCAGATGGTCATATTGTAGGATCACTCGTTATCCAGGACCAGGAACTAGGTCTCTTTTACTGGCCTAATGAGCAGGCCTAATTTGTGATTGAGTCAGTGTTTTCCAGGGGTACTGGGTCACCAGCTTAGGGCAGGGAGGTGAGGGCCTCATTCTCTGTGGCAGCGAGGAACCCCCTTTCTGAGACAACGAAGGATGCACATCGTAGCTATTTGCATTTAAGTCACAGTCCTTTGAATTTTCCGATATAATGTTTCTTGATTTTCCGATATAATGTTTTTCGATTTTTCTTGATTTTTCGATTGCAGGGCTGTTGAGATGCGGCAAGAGCTGCAGACTGCGATGGATAAACTACCTGCGTCCCGATCTGAAGCGTGGATGTGAAACTGTGCAGTTGGATGTGAAAGCTTCATTAACAGAGGTAAATTTCCTATCCTAGTACTATACCCATTTGTTTCTGGCTGACGCTCTTTTCTTAAAACAAAAACCAGCAGTTACCTTCATGTCCATTTTTCAGTTTTTGTTTTCATTGGAAACAATCAAATCAAATTTGCATTAGCTAATCTATAGAGTAAAAAATGAATGAAAATTTGCAAATAAATTTGTAAATTTATGGAAATTGTTGGAATTTGCTAAAATTGAATGAAAATTGCTGAAAATTTGTGATTGAATCATAAGAAGTCTCCATAGCTTTCAATGAATTCGAATTTTCCAACGGCGTGTAATTGCAGCGTGACTGCCTCTCCAACTCGGATTCGTGAGCCTTACTTGCAATTGTTGCCTCCTTGCTATTAATCCACGTCCTCTGTAATTGTCGGCGAGAAGAAAAATGTCTAAAAAACAATGACAAGGCTTGTAGTTAATCGAAGCTCATTATTATTACAATGAAGCCTTTATTTGTTATGTCTCGCCTCCTCAGTCCCCTCTGGCCGCACCTTCCCGACCAGCCAACTCAGAAGACTAACCAGCATCGCTCAATCATTCACTATTGAGTATCAGTTCTTTGCATAGCGTCCTACCCCTTAAGATGTTTTGTTAGTTTAAACAATTCTAAAATATTTTAAAGTTTAAACAATTAAACTCCATGAATCCAGAAATGTGAAAATAGAAAATATTATTTGCTCTTCTTTAAAAATTCTAAATCTCTTGATCAAATTAAACACCATTACTCTGCGAATAAGTAAAAATAGGGAAGTGTTGAGAAGTGTACCTTAAGCCTTTGGCTATGTGATATTTATTGGTTGCATTCTAATCATAAATTCCTGTAAGATATTCAGTTATAGAATCATGTCAACAATTTGCTTGAGTCGAGTATCTTAATTTCATTATAAGATGAATGAGAGATAGGAATACTCAGCTATTAGAAAACTGAAAGCTGGGAAATGGATATTGCAGGATAGGAAATACAAAGAAATGATCAATGCTCACAATCCAGTGACCTGAAGAGGCCGAAGACGATGCTGAATCTCTGGAATAATCGGTCCGTCTGTGGGAGCGCAGATGAATCTCTGGAATAATCGGTCCGTCTGTGGGAGCACAGAGCATGTAGGCAGTGAGTATCCGGACCAATGGACTTGATGCAACATGAATGGCGTAATGGCGTAATGGTGCCTAAAATAATTCCTGACAGAACATCTGCACCACTGTTCATAGACACGTACATGAACATGCACAACAACTGTTGTCTCCTGGTTAATAAAAATACACTTAGAACCTAACCTACGCCATAGCATTTCCCCGTAACATTTCTTTAACATTAAATGTTAGGGAACTAATGCTATCTTTGCTATAGCATTACTTCAGGCAGGCGACACTGTTTTAATCAACCGAACTGATTTCCTAACTTTTCAGATGGTATACCTCGTACTGAGGCCAAATAAGATGAACATGCTTTTGATTGGTTAAAAGCATTGGGAAATATAAAATATTGCATCGGTTAATGTGACATGTCCCGAAAATTTGGTTTAAGTAAAAATAAATTTATAAATTCCCGTGCCAAACTAATACCCACCGACCAAAACCGATTACTATAGTCCCTGCCAGCCAAGAGGGCAGGGACTAATAATAGACATTCTTTTTTAATTATATAAACTATAAACCTAATTCTATACTCTCTACTCACATGAATCACGTTTTATTTAAAGAAATAAAACATTACACTTTTTACACCTTCTATTATTACATAGGAAATGAAATAATATGATATTTTAAGCATGGAACTTATTAAAAAAAAAAAAAAAAAAAACCTATGAAAAATTATGTATGCCCCTCACATAAAAACTAACGTGCTACCTAATGAACTTGGTTTCTACGAATATGGGAGAAAAACCAAGTTATATATAATACGACTTGTGTTACCCATTTATTTGTGCATACAATTATATATAAAGGTTTACGTTATATATACATATATATATTATTTAAAGATAAAAATTCATATATATATATATATATATATATATTATTTAACATATGTTAATATTATACCATTCATATATATTATTGAAACTTTATATATGAATGGAACTTTATTTAAAATACATATTATTTAATATATTAAAAATTATTAAATTTTATAGTAAAATGGAAATGTCAAATTTATAGGTAAAATTTTATTTCATATTTAAAATTTAAAGTATATATATATATAATATATATATATATATATATATAATTAATTTCATTTAAATGTGTATTTTATTTTATTTCTAATGGTTGGATAGAGAAATTGTGTAGTCTTAAATTCATGTGTAGCATGGAAGGAACATTTGAGAGAAATTTATCAAAGATTTTAATAATTTGAAATTATTTTCATGTTGGATGTTCTGGAAAATCAATTTACGCATTAAATATACTTTTAATCTAATGTTTTTTTATAGTTAGAAAAACTTTACTCTATTTTACTGTGGTAAAAATAAAATTCATTTTATAAAGCTACGTGAAATGATTTTCTAGGGAGAAGGGTGAGTTTATATTTAAATTTTATTTATCATTTATTTTACATTTGAGAACTAATTCATGTATTTTCTTTTTTAATGTAGGAAAATGATTAAAAATGCTCATTATATGAGAGATTTGAGCGAAAGTCCATTTAAATGATGAAATATATGTATCATTTGGATACATTTATTATTATTGATGTAATTTTAGTTTGGAAGATACGAGAATGAAATAGGAAACTAACTCCCAACCATACAAATGAAGATCCAAATGCTCATTTGAGGGGTTGGATAGTGGACAAATTGAAGGTGGTGCATTGGAGATGAAGACTTATCATTTTTTACGGCCATAATGTACTTGTTACAATGGTATTTCTCATGGTGACAATGAGGATTTTAATTTAACAATATCATAATTCATTTATTTCTTCATTATCTTTTTATGTGTTTTATTTATATGAGGTTTTATTCACTGATTCATCATGCAAGTTATTGATATAACATGATTATTCAATAATATTGCATGCAATAATGATTTAGATATTTGAATACTTGATATTTTAGGGTTATTTAAATCATATTGCAGTTTATTTGTTGTTGAATGGAACTCTAATGATACATGTTATCTAGGGCTGATTTTCATTATAAATTTGGATATCATTAAAAAACTAGTCCTTTTAATTTATTCCTTTTTTTCTTTTTATTTTATTATTTTTATTCACTATTTATTGCACTCGGATATGTGAATGATTGAAAATACTTAGATTTGATTGGATTCTCAAATCTTTCACACATTAATTTGATTTAATATTTTCTCAAGTATTTATTGTTAGAAATAATTAATTCAAATTTCTAATTGTTTGTGTAGGGTAAACTAATAGTGATACTTGATGTCTTATTTTTTTGTTTGTTAAGCTTGGTAGGTCCATTCCATTTTCTATTATATAATAAGCAAGTTTACACCACACAGATTAACCAGGTGGCCTCAACTTGCCCCAAGGGGAAACCAAGTCTATTGGCCACGGTCAGCGTTGTAAGCCATCCAAAAACATAATGTTTTAATCTTTCCAGCAAGGCTAGATATGTCTCTATCTCATGTCCAGACACTACATAACTATAAAAATTGACATTTGCAACATAAAATTTAAAAGCTAACTGCATAGACCAAAATTATGCATGGGAATGAGTCTAATCCTTCTGTTCCTCTGATGCAGATGCGACGGGAGCTGGATCCTCAATTGTTGCCCTTGGCATGCCATACAACTCCAGAATGCAAGGGATATGGCGGTCAATTCTGTCCATCTTGATATCCTATTTTTGCAGCAGGAAGATAATTTTCTCCATGTCCTTCTTGTAATTTGGCATTCCCTGAATTTTCACTGCCATACCCTTTGATATCTGCTCCATCGCCTTACCTAGTAGACTCTTCATTAACCAGTACAAGTACAATGTTTGCTTGAACTATGCGATTCTCCCACGAGTGTTCCCTAGATCTGAAACACGAGTCCTCCAATTATCCATCTCTTCCTCCATCTCACTTCCTTACTTTACCTCCTCTTCCCATTCTTCCCGCAATTTTCGAATGCCAACATCCGTCCCCTCACGATAAGCCTTTGTTGCTTCAATGATGAGGTTCTCTACAAATTTCCGACCCCTATGAGTTTTCAATGTGCTCGACCCCTTATCTGTCCGGGGAGTCGGGCCTCTCTTACCGCGTCCACGTCCTCTCACAGCATGGGCCATGACCTGTTTGCCAGAACACTGTTGACACCCAGAAAAAGTTAGATTCAAATTTAGAATTTTCGTAATACACCACCTTGTCTGTTCATGTTTCTTCTCCCCTCCATTTCTCACCACATACGTGCAGGGGTGGGCCGAAGCCTACAGATCCCTTAGGGGAGGCCTTTGACCCTTACCTCATAGCCTGCCATTGTTCCCTTCCCCCTTACTATGTATTGTGTGCAGGTCGTCCCACCCTGTCTCAAGCCGAGCCCAATGGCCCTCCTTGATTCTGGTAGTAAGTCTGCGTTGGTTGTAAATCCTTGCTCCCTCGGCCCAAAGATAAATGGCTTTGCCTCTCAGGTCCCTCCGTCCAGTTTTCCACTTAGGATTCTTGGCCTTGCCATCAATCCCGTGCAATTTCCAGTTATCCTAGTGATTTCTTTGTGGACTACAGTCGTGGTTGTAACCCCATCCCCCTATCATCAGCTTCCCCTTGCCATTCTCTACAAACCCCGACCCCTCTTGAATTGCGGTGCCGCTATCAAGATTTTACCTGACCTTAGTTATAGAGTGCAGAATCTCACAACCCCGCAATCATGCGTTTTACCCGTTTGGGAGAAAGTATAGACACAGAACTAGGCCATGGCAAGTAGTTGTCTCCCCCATTACCACCAGAAGCATTCTATTCCCCAGATTTTCAGACTCTTTCCCCTCCTTCCCCCCAACATAAACCCAACCAGAACATAGATTCAATGCTAAGGCAAAGTCGAATTATATACCCGGTTTCTGCAGGTGTTCGTCCGCGACCTAGGTTCCTCCCATTCTGTTGACCTTCCTCTACTCTTTTTCGCCACCCTTCTCCATAGTCTTTTTCTCTTGTGTTTCACGTTGAATGACCTCGCCTGCTCCAACACCCCACCTTACCTCCTATGCCACCACCTTGCCCACTTCCCTAGCATGCATTCATGCCGAGGGACACACACCCCCTGCCTTGAGCATATGGGGGACGACAGTAATAAGTACCCGGGTACTAAGCTTGATTGCACCTAGGTTGTCCCGACTAACGACCCACATCTCGTTTGGGAGGATACTTGATGTCTTATTATTTTAACCTCATATTTCAATTAGATACAATTAAGCCAATTTACTTTAGTTTCTTTCCTTTTCCTTTTATTTTAAAAACTAACCCTAATGTTGTGTGTGAGTTATTATGTGTTAATTTAAAACCTCATATTTATTCATAAATGATATTTTAATTTGATAAGTTTCATGTGCTATATGCCTACCACCTATTTTTTCCAAAAAATCTTATTTTATTTATAAAAAACTCATTATCATTAATCTGGTCTGATCAATTTTCTTTAAAGAATATTTATTTAATTAACATTACTACAAGGAAATACCCCCTGTGGTGAATGGGAGATCATCCCTTGTTGCCTAAAGCAGGAGGATTCTTGGAATCCTTAGTGTGTCTTCTTGATTGTTGGCAGTTACCAAGGCAACCTGAGAGCCAACATTCTTCACATAAAATAAATTAACCATGGGAAATTAAATGTTATAACGCATACACACACACACACACAAATAATGAACACCGATATTTTAGGACAAATATCCCAGGAAAAACCCATGTGGGGAAAACCAATTTTGTAGATGAGTATTTTTATTATTCTTTATCAAAATTTTGTGATTGAAAATTACAATTGTTGAGCACAAATTATCAAACCTCCAAAACAATATTTTTATCACTTCTATAAGTCGATCTAGATTCCTGGAGACAACTCGACCCTCATAATTCAACTCGACCTCCCTCTCGCTTAGTGAATCTAACCCTCTTTGGAAAACTCACACTGCTAGAAAATAATCTCAAGCTCCAATAGAATTTGACTTCTCTTGGAGAACTCAACTTCTCATGTACAAATTGTTCGCTCCTGTTATCATCCAAAAAATGTTCACCTAACCATTTCTTACTAAGTTGATTAAAATACACCATGTAGAATGGAATTCTACCATGGAAAAACCCACTTTCACCATAAGAAATAATTTAGGAAACCATTTTTCCTAAATTATTTCTCATTTAAATATAAAAATCCTATGAGAATAAATAAATAAATAATTATTTATTTATTATTGCTTATTTATTCCTTATTTTCCTTATGAGATAATTGTTAAATCATTATTTAATAATTATTTCAAATTCATATTTGTCTTAATTCTCACAAAGTGATTAATAAATCATTTTTATTTGTTAATTACTTTAACCACTTTCTAAATAAAGATATTTGACATTTTGAATGTCTTTTCCCTCTCAAAAAATATAATAAAGTATTCACAACGGCTAAATTTTGATTTAGACAATAATATTTTATTGTTTTCTAATTCTCAATCTATTCTAATATTTTGTTATAAATAGAGGGTTTTCTCTCCATTCTTCACCATGAACATTTTCATAGTCCCATTATGATATCATAGCATTTGAGCTCCCACTTGAGTTCAAGCATCTTTTTGTTTTTGTTCTCTGCCCGTTGCATACCACATATTGAGAGAGAGATGCACATTGTTGAGGCGTGAGGTCAGGAAGGACCCATCCCACAGAGGGGGATTTATGGACCCAATTTTGTAATCACTCCTCACGAGGTGTATTATTCTTGATTATTAAAATTGATTATTCATATTCTCCATTGGGTTGTTGCACTTATATCTCTGTTGTTATATGTTTCTATTTGCATGCCATATTTTTCTACAAGGTTTTTCTAACATTTTGTTGCAAATCTGAAGCATAGACACATTTTTTTTTTAAAGGTTATAAGTCACCTATAACTTAAGTAAGGGATTTTGATACACTTTTCCAAAAACTTTACACTAAGAAATGATGACTCCACTGGGTCTTTAGCTCTTTAGTCGTCAACAAATGATGACTCCACTAGTGTAGTAATTCACAACATAGTGACTGTTGTCTTAGCTATTTTTCAGTGTTTTTTCATATTTTTTATTTCTCTCAATTTCTATTTTTAGATTTCTTTTATTTTCTAGAATTTTCTTTCTTCCATTTGGTTTTTGTGACTTTTTTGCAGATTACAGGTAGATCTACCGAGTGAAAGAGTTGGGAAGAGAGAGAACTTTTTGGCCTAAAACCTACATACCCCAATGCACTTTTCAAGTTAGAACTTGCAAGTTTTTCTTTTTATAGCTAAGATTGTTTCTTGTATGTCGAGAAGGGTTTCTATTCTTTTTCTGAGCCATGTCTAGGCCTAGACCCACTTAGTACTTTTCTCATTGAGGAAGGAAAAATCCCCCTAGGGTTTATAGCACACCTCTATAATTTAGGAATAGGATCGTTGAGCTGAGAAGTCTAGTGTGAAACATTTTCAACCACTGTTTTTTAGTACTTTTCCCACTTTTTTGCAGTCCTTTTAGATAGGTTTTTATAGCACGCCATTCCATTTATAATCTTGTGTTGTATTTCCCCTTTAGGATCCCCTTGTGCATCCTCCCATTTGCATCCTATTATGTGCCATTTTCTAGCATTTCTATGTCTGTTTTTTTGTTGGTTTTCTACATCACTTTTAGCACTTTTTTCCTTTAGATTCCAGTCCCTTAGACAATAGATATTTTGGCCATTTTTTGTGTCCTTGAGTTTCTTTTTTGCCATCATTTTTCTTGCTACTTGTTTCCTTTTTGGGTGGGGGATTGTGTGCTTGATTTTTATATTCATTTTATTGTTCATTTTCAGTACTATTTACAGTTTATGCACTTTATTTTCAGCAACATTGGCATCATCAAAACATGCTTAATTAACTCATCCAGTTGACACATTTTTCATACATGCACACTCTAAGTGAACATGAGCTTGGTTACAACTGCCAAGCCAAGACTTGAAACACTCCACCATAATAATAACTTAACTCACATAGATTAAGCCCACTTGGGCGCAAGGACCAAAACAATCTTTGTAGTTAGGCATAGGATCAATGGGATATGCTTCCAATAAAAACCATTGATCTCTTACATTGAGACATAGAAATTTGAAATTTTAGGGAGCTTAAAATCCTTCACCATCCCATAGTCTAAAGCTAAAGTGCGTCAAAAACCTGATTCATAGGTGTTTAGGCTAGGTCACGGTGAGAGCAATTCTCCCAAGTTTGAAGGTAATCTTGGAGAAGACCCCATCGATCATGTTCATTATTTCCACATGCGGTGTTCCTCAAATTCCATTACCGAGGACTCCATTTTTCTTCGTCTCTTCCAATGCACCTTAACTAGAGCTTCTTATAATTGGTGTGTTAATCAACCACATGCCTCTCATTCCAACTTTGATACTCTTTCCAGTGCCTTTCTTTCATATTTCCAATTACCTTTTTGATATGATACTAGCACTAAACTATTGACCTATTTTCGTCAAACTTCTGCCACCCACCTTTCTGACCATGTACAAGAATGACACAGAAGAAGGAGCCTTTTGTAAAGCCCCTAAGTTTCAAGACTGTGTGTATATGGATTGGTTTTTTAGAACTGTTTTGGCCCCCACAGGTAAAGGTGTCACCTCTCACTTCCCTCATACTTAGGAAGAAGCTCTCCAAATAACCTTGAAATATGATCTGATATATGCCCAGTTAGGATATGTTTATACTATCCTTCCCAATCTACCTTAGTCTAGTGTTGCTAATGCATTAGGGGCATCTTATGCCACTGACGGTATTGTTGAATCTCTTTCCCATCCTCACATATCCCCATATCCTCAACCTTCTATTAGTTATTATCAACCCCAAGGGGGGACCATTTTTTCTTACACCTATCCCCCTCCCGATCCTTTGCATGTCAAATCTTACTAAGGTACAAGCATGCCATATGCATTTTCCCATTTGCATTAGCTGATGCTAAGGCCAACTATTTCTCAACCTAGCTACCAAAATGTTGTCGCGAATCCTTATTATCCTTCTGCATTTCCTAGCGCTTCAGCCACGACAACACCAATGCCTCAACATTTCATGCCTCCACCTCCTCTGTGACAGTAGAAACTACCTCCACAAAGTTAAGTGTATGCTTAGCAGAGCACTACCATTTTACCTAACCCTAAGAGAAGAAATAAGGGGAAGGGTAACCAGAACCAAAAACCTCAAGGTAACCAAGGCAACCAAGGTAGACAACCTAATGCCAATAAGGGTGACTAGCTTAATCTCGTAACCAAGCAACATGTCACAAAACCCAAGAAGAAAAAGGTTCTTAGAACTAATAAACCTTGTGGTTATTGTGTGACTTATGGCCATTACACACATGAATGTCGTCTTTTACCTCAGATGCATCAGACATGGGAAGCTCAAACAATTGCTTGTAGAGGAACTCAACCCATGGCTCCACCTCCTCCTCCCTCTTCATTGCAGCTGATAGTGCTTACCAATCCATTCCATCATTGATGATATGTGGCTACCCAAACTGCCCAAAATCCTCTAGCCCCCCAACCTTGCAATATGGCAAAAGTAATTACCAGGTTATCATGATGAATTCCGAAGATATCAACCTCTAGATTTGGTCATGCTAGTATGACACTCCTCTTTATAAGTCAGTGACTGATTCCTAAACCAAAGTTTCCATCAAGCCCATGTCGTCACCAAATGGTACCTTACGAATCCCTCAGCCTAAGGTAGAGGTTCACCCTAATATCACCAAAAGTCCATTACGTCGAAATGTTGCTTCTTCTAAAGCCGCCTATACATAAAATATAGTATGTGACTGAGTGCAATATCCTATTGCCGTGTCAATGCTAGAAGTCCTCCAAACTTTCCCATCCTAACAGAAATTTCTACGATCTACTTTGGGCACTGTGGATCCCCCTAATGATTGCTTGATCATCTTTGATGTTGATAAAGTGGAACATCTCCCCACCTTCCTCCAATTCCTTATAGATACTAGCCTCCATAAAAAATGTCATTTTTCAACGGTGCATAATAGATGAAGGCGTATTCACCTGTGTGATGGCTGTTAGCATCTAGAAGCAATTCGGTTCCCCTGACCTATCACCATCCATTATCACTCTTCGTGCTTAGGATGGTCACCCCTCGTAGTCCCTCGGTTTATATCAAAATTGCCCCATCACTATTGCGAGCAATATGGTCTTGATTGATATTGAAGACATTGATGCCCCTTTACATTATAACATCTTGCTAGGTTGCATTTATACATACACCATGTTAGTTGTCACATCTTGTTGGCGGAAAATTTTGAATTAAGTTTGATCCAGAGTTCGGCCTAGGGTGCCAACAAAAGTCTCCGCGTAGTCTAGAATTTCCCCATAATTTTCACTCCCTTGGATCAAAGGAGTGTCTCACTCAAGGCAATCCAGAGCCATGGAAAGGTGTAGGGGATCTAGATGTAATTATCTAAGAAACTTGCACAACCATTAAAGAATTCATTTGCAGTTATTTAACTCATGCAATTAACTAGAAATAAACATAAGCAGTTTTTTTTTAAAGGGGGGCACAAAATACACAAATAATTGACAAAAATCCCATTCTCCTTTATCATTAAAATAACTGAGCCTGATTACAACATGAATTCTCCATTACAGCTTGCGGCACATCATAAACTTGTGAAAAACATTAAAATTCAGAACACCTGTCAAAATAGATAAATACATATTCCGATATGCATACAAGCAATTGTTCTCCCATATAACCTAGATCCTTAACATTACAACAAAATCTAAAATCTGCAGAGAAGTTCTAAATTCTACAGAACAGTCTGAAATCTGTAAAACTATCTAAAACTTTTCCAAACTGTCAAAACTTGTTTCTCAATGTTCTTCATCCTCTTTTATAACCACGTCCACTTGATTTAATCTTTGTTCCATTACTCTCTTAATCCATGGTATTCCAATACCTAGGGCCATTACCTTGGTTCTATATTGAGTACATCAAAATTGGCTCTTGGTTCTTTGGTGTGCACCCTTATTTTCTGTTGCGCAAGTCCAAAAAAAAAGTATTCCATTTCCGATTTGATTTTACGGTGCTCTATTTCTGGAAGCCTTGTCCAAAATTTCCTCTACAATTGTTGTTCCTTCAAAAACGAAGGACCCAACATGCCCCGACCACAACCCATTGACTCGCCCTTAAGTAAATGCACTACTACAGTTGGATCTGAACTTTGTGCAGAATGGCTTCCGCTTGGATAGCTGCGATACCTTCAAACGAAGGACCCAACTCTTGAAAGTTTTGAAGAGCTGACTCTTTGAATACTGTATAAGTGGAAACAAATGTGTTCCACGAGTCCAACAAGGTAAACACTTTGCTTGAAAATCCTTCCACTATATGTGCACTAAGATTAGTGGGTTATGACTGCACGAGTTCTTGGAGCTACTGATAAGGAATAGTAGAGAGTGTGCTCAAAGTGAGGAAGTGTTTTTGTGCTTCTCGGAGAAGGTCGCAAAGAACTCACTTCATTTCTTGAGTTGCATCTTCCAATTGGTTGATCTGGGAATTTCTAACATCAACTTGATCAAGGAGTTTCTTCTTTACCTCCATATCGGTAGTCACAAGTTCTTGCTGGAATTGTTTCTCAACATTCTCGTGGAAGGGATAAAGAGTTGTATTCTTCTTTGCAAGAACACCACTTTCATCTGAAATTTGGTAGAACATGTGTTAAGACTCCTACATAGTTTGTGGTAAGGTTGCATGAACAAAAGTGGCGGTCTGAATGCTATCAAAAACCTGAGCTTGATAGAGCATTGAAAGGTTTGATGAAGACTATTGCATAGTGGTGATAGTGTCCTGGAGCTCAATATGTTTGATAACAATTTGCTTGCATGCTGCTTCAACAAAAGTGCAACATTCAACAGGGGAACATGCAGCAAGATCTTCATGTTGAACTTCAGCATAGGGAGCAAGAGCAGGTGCTAGTGACTGTAATTGAGAATGAACATCACCTATCTGAGTCTCTAATCTATCTTTCTCAAAACGTAACTACGTTTGGACTGCAGCAATGACATTGAGCTAATGTTGATGTTCTTAATAGGTGACCTAAAGGCCGATGCACCTAGTCTTTGTCTGAACCAACCAATGATCCAATTGAGAAACTAAGGCATGAATAAACTGAAACAATTGCGGTGAAGACCAGGTACTGAGGGTGTCGACTAAAACCATGTCTGCTGGCAGAAGTTGCGATTGTAGTGGTTGTCCACTAGTAACTGAGCGCTTTGATTGGTCTTGCGGTGAAGATTCTCGCTGGACAATAACCTTTTGATTCAGCACAATTTTATGAATAATAGGGGTTGGAATAAAAGTAACGAGGTCATGTTGCTGGGCAGTAAGGGAAATCACTTACACTGCTTAGGGTCTTTCATAAAATCAACCACTTGCTCAGAAAAAATGAATGAAGTGGTGGAAGGAGATGGATGAGATGAAGTGGTAGTAGGAGGAGGAGTAGTTGATGGTGGAGAGATGACAGTGGTAAGTAGGCCAGTGGAAGGGACAAGATCAGAGTTAGTTTCCATATCCCCTTCTCATCTACAATGGTAGGTGAGTTCGAACGGTCTTATAAGGTTTCTTGTGATGAATGAGGTGTCATGGAGGCTGTATGTGGGTATAAGGGCTATTATTCCTCAATGGGAACAACAAGATCAGTGGAGGGTGGTCGACATCAAGTTCAATGATGGTAGTGGTAGCGGGTGGGATTGTGGAAGTGATGTAAGGGGGTGCAATGTACATAGTAGTGACTTGATGTACTTGAAGAGCTTGCTAAACATAAGAGCTTACAACAGACCAAGTAGCATAGCCCAAACTCATGCAGTCCTTAACCTTCTTCAACAAGGGCTATAGATTTTCTGGCACATCTTCAGAATGCTTGCGCGACGATGAAGGGGCTTCTTCGGTAAGATTCATTGCATCAAATTTGTACAAAATTTGGCCATCCTACACCCATGATGTGACCTCTGGCCAAGCGCTAATTGCAGAATGGAAGTCATTCTCGCTGATGTAGAGAAAAAATGGACGCATAGAAAAAGTCGCAGAAGAGACATGCATCACCCGAAGATAACATGAACTATGATTGATACCGAACCAGACTAGAGGAGAGTACTATTTGATTAGAGGGAACGACACCTGCGAAATGGTTCTTGTCACAACATCCATTTTGTTGAACCAATGGCCAAATGCTTGTGTAGAAATTTTGAATAATATGACACTTATTCACAGAGATTATCCCGATTATACACTATTGCGGAATAAATGCATAATACATAACCTCCTCTACGTTGATCATCAATTAAGCAACATTCAGAAACATTCACATGCGCACAGTGAAACATCAATTATACACATTAACACAGTATATCGCTGGGGAAAGCATCTCACTAAAAAACCCCAAACTATCTGTATATTATATTGATTAAGAACATGTAACAATACACAGTACAATACTCCTCACAAGTACTCAATACTATCTCCACCTGTTACACACAAACTAGCTCAGATCTGAATCAATTGCTGGCTCAAATCTCCTCCGCTGCTTGCTTGCCTCCACTGCGCAATCCTGCATGATAATAGTGATGAATGAAAGATCCAAATTCGTATTTCCCTTGGATATACCACGCAATCCTCATTGGCAATACTCAATCCATGCATGTGCAAATCTCATGCACAACTATAGTCACAACTGACAGCTGTCTTGCCCTTTCACTCACCTCTAACACTTGTCTCCACTGAACTGTCCATGCACTGAGTTAAATGATGTATTCCTCAGTTGATTTATGAGTTAATAATTAGTGAATTAATTAATAATTAATTCAAACCACCCATCATTAGTATGTTTATTAGTTAGACTAAATACAACTAGTTCAACTAAGTCAAACTGAACACAACTCCATCAACTCCTCAATCAACTCCACAGAACTCAACCACTTGAGTCCTAACTGAAGTCCTCCATGCAATAGCTCAAGTAACCCATAAGAAACACGTATTTCCTTCTGGCAACTGCATGTGCCACATCCGTCGCTCAAACTGAAGTGCTCCAAGAGGATAAGATAATGTTTATAGTCCAAATATTATTAAGAGCTAATAATATTCGATTGTTCTATTTTTAGGCTGGCAGTCTAAAAATAGACTCCGCCCATATGACTAAAAATATAGGTCCATCTATTTTTACCAACTTGACCAAGCATCCACAAATAGCATCCTGCAACTCATAGACCATGATCCATATGTCTAAAAAATAGACATAGTCTAAAAATAGACTTTGCGCCAAAAATAGCCTGCGGGACCACTTAGTGAAGGCGACTTCTTTTCACTAAGCTCCATCATCTTGTTGCATTTTCAACAGCTTGATCATTGAATTCTTTGTTGATGGTATCTTCAATGTTGTGCCAAAGGTGCATACACATATGCAAGAGGTTCACCTTCCGCAATTTGGGCGAGGTCGCAACCTTGTGGAGCACACCATTTAGACATAACTAGAGGAAGAAGAAAAAACCCAAAAATAAAGTATGTAGGTCGAGCATAAGCATCATTATCGCCTTCAAATAACTCATGAAGGAGATAGCTGGACCAATGTTGATCACCTTGGACGTAAGCTTCTACAACTGCAATGGCGTCCAATGTACATTTTCCCTTGGTATAATGGTGCATGAGTTTGGTGGAAATAAATGTACTAACAACGTTAACTAGAATATTATTAATCATATCAAGGACAACTCCTCAACCCTTCTTGGTGGTTCCATACTTCTTATACAAAATTTTTTCATCTGTCTTCTTGCCGCACTTAACAGTTTTTTGAAAATATGAGCTAACGTTGGCACCATAAGCAAAAAATCCTATGATTATGTGAATATATATTGCATGAATGAGGTATTCTCTGTCCAACCAAAGAGAACCCCCATGGAGCCAACTAATTGGGAACTTCGTGTAGCACAATATTTCACCAGTGGTACCAAAAACAGGCAAGTCACACAGAAGGAGAGTAGATTGCTTTAAGGGACGGAAGATTGTTCAGACTTTCATGGTAGCGATCATCGAGATGGGTATTGGGCTCCATAAAAACTTTAGTGTGGAGCACATGGAACAATGTGGGATCAGAAGAGGTCATTATCAACAAGGTGGGCTTTGTCATACTTCACCAAGAGGTCATCCTCACAGTGAATAGGAGATTCAGTAGGGTACAAGATGACAACTTTTTTAACTTGGCATACCATGGCTACAGAATGACGGGTATACACAAAATGAATAGGGGGGCAACAAGGCAAGGAGGATTCAGGGATATGCGATAGCAGAGCCAAAGCAGAAACTGAGAATGCACGAAGGGAAAAGATGAAAATGAAAACGAAGAGGAGGAATATAAAGTAGAAGAAGAGGTAGGGGAATTAGCCATTAGGCGCAGGAAATGCGAATTAAATTTGAATCAATGACATGCAATAGAGACACATACTGAGGAATGTTATGATGTAACAAAAATCTAATGGTAGAAGGAAATATTATCGAGAATTGGGAGATAGATTTGCTAACTAACCATGACATGACTGAAAATAATAATAGACAAGACAAGCATTAATGACACTGACAAGACAAGATACGATAAAATATACCTGACCACAATGGGTTGCAGTGGGTTGCAACTAAAAAGACAACAAACTCGCACAAAAGATGGAAAACAAAAAAACTACTAACTTGTCAAAAGGCTTATTAAGACTACTACCCTAACTCTTGCTTACTATTTTCATGAGGAGAGGACACATTATTTCGAAGTCATAGAAAAAAATTAGGGCTTTAGGCAAGCGCCATTCACCTATCCAGAGAAAAGCGTACCATCTAATTGAGCAAGCCAAACAACACCAAAATATTTGATTTTTGCAACATAAAAAGGACCAATCCAATGCATTTGGAGCTTACCAGGATGCTTGTAATACTTACCTTCATAGACCAATACCTGGTCGCCCATAGAAAAGGGTTTATTTTTTATTTTTTGATTATGCCAAGCCTTTTGACACTCCTCCTCAACAATTTGATGAAAATAACCAAGAAATCGGGCCTCATCTAGCTACAATAATTCATCCACTCATTCAGGAATGGACTCATCTTTAGACATTCGAGTTGCATGTGCAATAAAAATATTAGGAATAATAAACTAAGTAGGAACAATAACTTCTTTCCCACAAACTAGTTCAAAAGGAGTATATTGGTGCAACCATTTGACTGTAGTTTATTAGGCCCACAAAGTAGCAGGAACTTGTTCATCCCAATCATCTCTGTTTGCGGAACAAATATTGGTAAGCCCTTTTCCCAAAATTTTATTAAAAGCTTTGACAGTCCCATTGGCTTGCGGATTATAAGGAGTGCTCTTATGATGTTGTATCATGAAACTTTTCATTAGAGCCTGAACGATTTCATTAATGAAGTGGGAACCTTGATCATTTGTGAGAATTCATGGGCAACCAAATCTGGTAATAATGTTTTCAAAGATAAATTGAGCAGTCAAATCAGTAGTGCTCTTTAACCAGAGCAACTTCCGCCCAAAGAGTCAAATAATCTATTGTGGTAGTGATATACCGAGCATGTGAATGATGAGCATGAGGGTGGATAGGCCCAGTAAAATCAAAAACCCATTTTTAAAAATCAGCAAGAGCATGTACCATATGCAAGGGCATTTCATTATGACGCGACAGTCGGCCAACCTGTAGAAAAGCATCACAAGCATTGGAATATTCTTTTGCATCATTAAAGAGAGTTGACCACCAAATTCCAACTTGCAAGGCCTTTCGAGTAGTAGCTTTCCCACCAACATGACCTCCAATAAATCCAACATGACATTCCCATAATACACCTTCACATTCATGGTCAAGGATAGAACGACACAAAACTTGATCAAGCCCCATATTATATAGTTGTCCCACAATAAGTTGATAGTTCACCGCTTTGACCACCGAATGTTTATTTTTCATAATAGTATAATCAGAGGGACATTGACCTGTAGCAAGAAAAGTGGCAATATATTCCAAGTAATCAGGCACAACTTCTACATGAAACAAATGAGCATTAGATAATTGATCATCAATTGATCCCCCTGATTCTCTTGACTCTAACCTGGAAAAATGGTCTGGCGCCACATCAGATCTTCCTAGCTTGAAAATCAACTCAAAATTAAACTCTTGAAATAACAATAATTATTGAAAAATTTGTCTCTTAAGCAAAGGCTTATTAACTAAATATTTCAGTGCAGAGTGTTCTACGAAAAACTTGAATTCACCTCCCAACAAATAATATCAAAATTTTTGGAGAGAATAAACCATAACTAAAGCTTCCCATTCTGTAGTAGTATAATTCTTCTCTGCATTGGGAAGTTTTCTTCTTGCAAAGTAGATAGATGATCCAAGTTTCCTTCACCTGGTTATGTTAGTATTTCTCCTAAGGAAATTTTGGATGCATCAACATGGACATGGAATTGCTTATTCCAATCAGGGTAAACAAAAATAGGTGCATTTGCAAGTTTCTACTTCAAAGTATCAAATGCAAAATCACACTCAGGAACCCACACAAAGCATTTATATTTCTTCAAAAGCTTCACAAGTAGTGTTGTGATTGAGGCATAATTTATTATAAACTTGCAATAATAACCAATATGTCCCAAAGTCGACCACGACTATCAGACAGAAGTGGGTGGTGGCATATTCAGAATTACCACAACCTTAGAAGTGTCCACACATACTCCCTCCTTACAGATGATATCCCCCAATAAAGTTACAAAAGGCACAACAAAAATGCATTTTTTAGATTCAAATATATTTGAAGTTGTTTACACCTATCAAACATAACCCTCAGCAAGCTAGGTTGATTCTTGAGAAAACTATAGATGGTCCAATAGCCCATATAAACTTCCAGAAAATTATGTATATATTCATGGAAAGAAACAATAACAATGTGTGAAAAAACAACTAGGGAATTCTTCAAGCCAAAAGGCATAATATTATAAGCATGGGATCCCCATTCGATAGTGAAGGTAGTCTTGTTCTTATCTTCTTCTGCAACGAACTTGATGATACCCTAAGAAACCATCTGTAAAAGAATAAGCCTCATTGACCCCAACATTATCCAAGACTTCATCACTAAAAGAAGTCGGAATCTGGTTATGCACACATGCATTAGTGAGACCGCGATAGTCAACGCACACTCAAATTTCCTCTGAATCCTTCTTATCCTGGATGAAAATGGGGCTTATCCACTCATCTTCATCAACTAAAAATATAAGGCCTATTGGTTTGTGTTATATTATTTCCACAACTAGCTCCCCTAGTTAACCGGGGGGTTAGAGGGGAGGCGGGTAGCCCCCCTCTACGGGGTCTGGGGCAACGCCCAGGGGAAATTTTTTTTGGACCCTCTATTAGGTTGGGCGGACCTACCTATGGTTTTGTGCATGGTTTTGGATGTGATGGTTTTCGATCCATGGTATTGGATGCTTTGGCATGTATAAATATGTATTGTAACATTGAAAGGAACATAATGAAAAATCAAGCTAGTAGTCCCGTTTTGGGATCCAGGGGAAAATCACTGTGTATATGTGTTATGCTCTCGCATTGTTTATTTTCTGTTCTTAGAATTTGTATGCAGGTAATTTCTGTACGGGGTTAAAACCTACATTTGGTATCAGAGCTATTTTGGCTTCAAGGGGATGCCTTTGTTGCTGAGGGGTTTCGCTCAGGGTTGTGGTAGACCCTGTTTAGTGGGAGATCTGCGGGATCGATTCTGGTGGTGAAAGAAGATGGTGAGCAGTGGAAAGATAGCAATCGATAAATTTAATGATCAAAGTTTTGAGTTATGGAAACTCAAGATGAAGGATCTGTTGGTGGATAAAGATCAGTGGATCGCGGTAGATCTGGGTACTAAACCATCGGGAGTGTCCGATGAAGAATGGAAGAAGTTGGATCAGAAGGCAAAGAGCACAATATGATTGTGTGTCTCAGATTTAGTATCGTTGAATGTATCAGGGGAAGCTACGACTAAGGTTTTGTGGGACAAGTTAGGGACTTTGTACCAATATAAGTCTCTGGTGAATAAACTATTCCTTTAGAAAAAGCTGTATAACCTGAGGATGAAATATGGAGACTCGATGACAAAGCATCTGAATGCATTTAATATTTTGGTAAGTCAGTTATTATCTATTGATATTAAAATTTCAGATGAAGATAAGTGCATCAGTTTGTTGTATTTTCTACCAGATTCGTGGGATAGTCTAGTTATTGCAATAGGTAGTAATCCAACTGCCTTGTAGTTTGATGAAATGGTCTCATCCTTGTGGATGGAGGAGATGAGACAGAAAAATATGGAGAGCCAGAATGGTGATGCCTTGTCTGTATGAGGACGGTCCCGGAATAGAAACAAAAATAAGTCATCAAGTGGGAGATCTAAATGTAGAGGGAGATCTAAATCTCTAGGAAAACTTGTAAAGGTGGTGTGTTGGAAATGCGGAAAGGAAAGGCACTACAAAAGGGACTGTAAATCTAAAGCTCCTAACAAAGGAAAGGGATCTAATGATGCTCCTTCTGCAGAGGTGAAAACCACCTCCGATGAAGGTGGAGATGTGTACTTGGCTTCTTCAAGTACACATGTAGATAATGAGGCATGGTTTATTGACTCAGGTGCATCCTTTCACTTCACTCCCAATAGAGAGTGGTTCTGCAAGTACGAGAAATACAATGGTGGTGATGTCTTCTTAGGGGATGATAGGAAGGATAGAATCGTTGGTCACGGAAAATTAAAGTTGAAGTTGCAAGGTGGAAGGGTTAGAACACTTTCGGGTGTTCTGCATATTCCTGCATTGGCTAGAAATCTGATTTCTGTAAGCAAGATGGATGATGCATGTGTAAAAACAGTGTTCGAGAAGGATACCTGCAAGATGGTTCGGGGAGCAGTGGTATTGATGTGGGGAGTTCGGATTGGAACTCTGCACAAGCTACAAGGTAGCACTATTGTTGATGGGTGCAATAGTTCTGTGGTTCCTGAAAGTGGAGCAGAAAATCTAGTGGTCTTCGGAGAGAAGACCATGCTGTGGCATCAAAGGCTTGGACATATTGGAGAGAAAGGCCTTCAAATACTTCATGGTAAATGTATGGTAGAAGGTATGAGTAATAGCTCTTTGGATTTTGATTTCTGTGAAAATTGTGTATATGGGAAGCAAAATCAGGTGAGTTTCCCCTCTGGTGGTAAGAGGACGAAACATATATTAGAGCTTATGCACAGTGATGTGTTTGGACCTGTGAAGGTTCCAACACTGGGTAAGTCTGTGTACTATGTATCATTTATAGATGACTTCTCAAGGAATACATGGATATATTTCCTTAAGAAGAAATCTGAAGTCTTTGATAAGTTTAAAGAATTTAAGGCTCTGGTGGAAAACCAGACAGAGAAGAAGATAAAGGTGCTGAGGACAGATAATGGTGGAGAGTTTTGCAGTAAGGGATTTGAAGAATTTTGTAATAAGTGTGTTATAGCATGGCATAAGACTACTCCATATACACCTGAGCAAAATGGAGTTGCAAAAAGAATGAACAAGATGTTGATGGAAACGACAAGAAGCATGCTCAGTGGTGTCGGGCTAGGACAAGAATTCTGGGCAGAGGCAGTGGAGACTGCATGTTACCTGGTCAACAGGTCACCTTTATTAGCATTGGAGGATAAGAATCCACAAGAAGTATGGACTGGTAAGAAACCGTCTCTTTCACATCTAAGGGTATCTGGATATGATGCATATGTACATGTTCCAAAGGAGAAAAGAACCAAGTTGGATAGTAAATTTGAAAAGTGCATCTTTATTGGTTATGAGGATCATTTAAAGGGTTATAAGCTTTGGAACCCAGTAACAAGGAAGGTTGTGTACAACCGAGATGTGGTGTTTAGAGAGGTGAAATATGTTATTAAACATGAAGTCTAACCAAAGGAACTTGAGAAGATAGAGTTTGAGCTTAAGGAGGAAGAATCATACTCTACAGTAGAGGAGGAATGAGAAGATGAAGAGCCACAAACTCCGGGTGTGAGAAGATCAGTTTGAGAAAGAAGACAGTTGGAAAGGTATAGTCCATCTAATTTCTATTCAAATTTTCCTTTATCTATTACTGATGATGATCCTAGAATTGTGAAGGAGGCAATAGATTTAGAGGATGGAAAACTCTAGAAAGAGGCCATGGTTGATGAAATGGTATCTTTGCACAAAAATGGGGCTTGGGATTTGGTGGAGTTTCCGGCTGGAAGGAAACCCATTGGTAGAAAATGGGTGTTTAAGAAGAAGACAAATGCAGAAAGAAAGTTGGAGAAATACAAAGCTCGGTTGGTAGCAAAAGGTTATTCCCAGGTGCCGGGAATTGATTTTGGTTATATTTTTTCTCCTGTTTCCAAGGTAGCTTCTATTAGATTACTTTTATCTGTTGTTGCTGCTTTTGATTTTGAGGTAGAACAGATGGATGTGAAGACAACATTTCTTCACAGGCATCTGGAAGAGGATATCTACATGAAGTAACCTGAAGGTTTTGCGGTGATGGGTAAGAAAGGACTGGTATGCGAGTTAAAGAAGTCTCTGTATGGGTTAAAATAGTCACCAAGGATGTGGTATCAGAAATTTGATACATTTATACTGGGACTTGTCTTCACCAGAAGAAAAGCAGATCACCGTGTGTATTTTAAATTAATTGGTGACCATGTTATTTATTTGGTCTTGTATGTGGATGATATGTTGCTAGTTGGAAATGACAAAGAAATTATCCAGGATTTGAAGACCCAATTGTTCTCCAAATTCGACATGAAATATCTTGGTGCTGAAAACTATGTTTTGGGCATGGAAATTAAAAGAGATCGGGCAAAGAGGAAGCTTTAGTTAAGCCAGAGGAAGTATGTCGAGACAATACTGTAGAGGTTTAATATGAAGGATAGTAAACCAGTGAAGGTTCCTACTCTTGTAGGTGCAAAATTATCTACCGAACAATGTCCCAAGACACAAGAAGAGGAAGAGGACATGTCCCGTGTTCCATATGCAAGTGCAGTCGGTAGCTTGATGTATGCAATGGCTTGTACTAGACCAAACATTGCACATGCAGTGGGAGTATTGAGCAGGTTTATGTCAAAACCAGCGAAGGAGCACTGGACAACAATGAAGCGGGTTTTCAGGTATTTGCGTGGCACTAGTGATTATGGTTTGTGCTACCAAGGAAGACCAGGATTGGACAGAGTGTTGGATATCTGTGGCTTTGTGATGCAGACTGGGCTGGAGATCTGGATCAGAGAAGATCTACAAGTGGGTATGTGTTTAACCTATTTGGAGGTGCAGTCAGTTGAGTAAGAAACATTCTGTAGTGGCACTATCAACTACAGAGGCAGAATACATGGAAGCCACTCATGCAAGCAAGGAAGCAGTTTGGTTGCAGAGATTTTGTTCAAGTATGGGGTTAGTATAGGGAGATATAAGGATAGACTGTGACAGCCAAAGTGCAATTTTCTTGGCAAAGAACCCTGCTTATCATTCAAAGACAAAGCACATTGATGTTCAGTATCACTTTGTGAGGGATATGATAAAAGACAAAAAGATGTTGCTGGTAAAGGTGGACACTTTGAAGAATACTGCAGATGCATTGACAAAATCTGTGAGCTCTGAGAAGTTTTCTTGGTGTAGAGAAACAATGGGTGTTGCAAGTCTGGATAAATGACTAAGCACTCCTGTGGCCCCTTGTGGAAAGAAAACAACAAGTGGGAGAATGTTGGTTTGTGTTATATTATTTCCACGACTATCTCCCCTAGTTAACCCGGGGGGCGGAGCCCCCCCTTCGTAGCGCTGATTGTGCAACGCGGGGATCACAGGGGGTTTAATGGGAGCGGGTGGCCCCCCTCTACGGGGTCCAAGCCAGTGCCCCGAGGAAATTTTGTTTGGACCCTATATTAGGTTGGGCAAACCTACCTATGGTTTTGTGCATGGTTTTCACACATGGTTTTGGACGCGATGGTTTTCGATCCATGGTATTGGATGCTTCGGCATGTATAAATATGTATTATAACATTGAAAGGAACATAATGAAAATCAAGCTAGTAGTCTCGTTTTGGGATCCAGGGGAAAATCTCTATGTATATGTGTTTTATGTGTTATGCTCTCACATTGTTTATTTTCTATTTTTAGAATTCGTATGTAGTTAATTTCTGTACGGGGTTAAAACCTACAAGGCCAACGACTAGCATTTTTTCAATTTCCCTTTTCAATTTCTCCTTGACTCGTGGATTCAATCTGTATGGCCGATGCTTAACTGTTTTCACATTTGGCTTCAGTGCAATTTTCATTTCTCCCAAGTCCTCTTCTATCCCCTTTAATTATCAGATAGAGCAAGGAAATAAATCGTCATATTCTTTGAGAAGATAAAAATTTTCCTGAGTGGTTTGATCATCCCAATAGTCCCCAATAGAAGCAAGCTTCGATTTATCCTCGGTTCTAATATTCATGTTCTTCAACTTGAGAGGCATCGAATGTGGAGCATCATGTATATGATCCTCCTTTATTTTCCTTTCTCCTTCAAATTCTTTGAAATATAAGTGTCTTAGCTCCTCTAGATAATTATCAAGATCTTTATTAACTTTACTGCAAACAACAGATTCATGAAACCATGAGTAATATTAATGCACAAAGTCTTCATACTTGTTGTATCATGCTAAAAATATCCTCACCTGAAAAAAATACTCCTTTAATAGCTTGAAGGGCTTGCGCTATCTTTTCATCAGTTTCTGAGAATGAGAAGTCCCTACAGAAATGGGTAGACAATGCCTCCCAATTTTCCGTTTGTTGTTTCAACTCCTCCTGAAAATACCAAGCTTACAAAATGTTTCCCAAAGAATGGATAAATAAATGCATCCACATTTCAACTGCTAGGCCATCAAACTACCATACGGAATAGAAATGTGCAACATGTTCTTGTGGGAAAATACGACCATCATAAGTGGAGAATTTTCTTAGAAGCTCATTTGGAGGAAGAAAGCGACAAATAAAAAAAAACTTAATTGTGCTCCAATATTGAAGCTAATCTCGATGGGCTTCCCACCATCTTGTGGGGGTTTCTTGCAGAGAAACACTAAAGAAAGGAATTTTTTGACTTTCCTCTATACAAGAATCATTTTCTTTAATAAATTGACAACAAAATTAGTACCATTGAAAATAGGATACTTGTGTACCTCAGTACCAATCCAGAGGACACATTGAACAATGGCATAATATCGAGAATGAATTCATGAGTACCTTGTTTCTGATCTTCCATCACAGCCTCAAAGCCAACTTCGGTACTTTGAATACTCCACTAACTGATAGATCCAGCTGCTATGGGATTAATCTAATATTCTCCCCTCCCATCAGTCAATTGGTATAGTTGATCCAACACATTATGTGACTCAACATCGTCCACTGGTTTAGTAAATATCAGGCCTTAATAAGGATCAAGCGGTTGTATAACTTGCATGCCATCCACCTCAAAATTCATAGTTTCCCGCTTCAAATTAATGACTGCATAATTCTCAAAAGCTAGTCAATGCCCAACAAGGATGGATATGGATATTTATCCCCAATAATATCAATAACTTCAAAATCTACATAATTTTTGACACCAGCTATATAAACTTCAAAATTCTATAATCTGCCAACAAGAAAAATGCAATATTGATTTACCATCTGCAACTGACCTACAAGTTGTTCATCATTCATAATTCGTAGAAACAACTTAAACCAATCCATTATTAGTTGGAAAGGCTCTGTAGAATGCTTCTCCTCATGACTCTTTACTTTCTCATGTTGTTCATTGTGAGATCCTTGCGAAGAAATCAACTGTCGGAAAAGTAAATCTGCATCCCTATAGTAGTCCTTGCTGATTTGGATCATAAGACTTATTTGTAGATACAAATCTTATAATGGATGGTTGATTAGGAGTTCCCATATTAGCTCCAGTATTCTTTCCTCCCCTTGTAAAAACATTGATATTAGGATTCATTGTAGGATTAGGATCCCGAGGTTCTGCACATATTAAATTAGCTCCTTTTGCCCGGTTGGATTCATCCCACAGAGCAATAAGTTTAGGGAAATTTTCAGTTGCATGTGTATTTACCCAAAAGTACAAACACCAAGGTCTTTGTGGCAAAGGAAATTATCTCGCGACATGGCCTTCCTGATCACATTTATAATACCTAATCAAGCCTCTTCCCCTATACTTTCTCCTCTTGGAGCTCCGCCTCCTCGTCCTCGAGGAGTCTCATTGACACGGAAAGAAGTACGGTTAAGGAAGTTAGCTAAATCATCCAAGGATTGATATTGATCCATATGATGTTTGGGTGATCCACAAAACTCACAAAACAAGTTATTAGGAACAGTGGAGTACTTCTATAGAATAGGAAATAGATGAGGTAAATGACAAAAAATTGGAAAAATATCACAATAATAATTTTCAGACATACCTTGAGGATTTGGAAATGACTGGAATTGCATATGGCCATGATAAGGAAGAGCATATGAAAATTGTGCAACTTCGGGGACTACAGTGGAGGGGGTCCCATACGAGCACTAGACTTTCATGATCCCCTCAATTGCAGGCATTTTGTAACATGCTATCCTTCAACCTGACAGTGGTACACCAAACATGAGGTCTTGCAGGTCGTAGAGGTGTAAGGTCTTTCAATTTTTCCGTCATGATAGCAAGCTGATTCTGGAGGCCCATAATAGCAAGATTTGTTGAAGAACCACCAATTCTACAGTCTTGTAGATAACAAACCATAGCCTCGATTTGCATTGTTTGATCCAAGGCATCTTGAAGTGTATCAATCTTCTTCTACGACAACGAAATGTGAGTCATTGGTAATAGAGCCTTAATTAAACAATCTCTCTGATGATGTAGATTGATGGGAAAAGATAATTTTCTTATATCCTCTTTAAAACGTTGCATACATTGCGAAGAAGATTTTCCCTCCCATTGGTGAATATCCAACAAGTCTACCGATCCTTGCTTATTTGACTGAGGTAACTAAAAGTCCTGAATAAATTCTTGTTTCACCAGATCTATACCAGCATTGGGGTTAATTTTATGAACTATCGCAATGCTCTATCCCGAAACGTAGTTTGAAATTCAATAAGGTTGGTTGTTTTAGGAGTCTGGCAAGCTCTCCACATAGCTTCACATGATATATAACATTGTTGTTCAACATCTTCACCCCCCCTTCCTATGAACTTTGGATATCTGGTAAGTGAGTTAGCTGCAACTCTAGCCATAGTTGATTGTCTTGAATAAACAAGTACAAATCCTTGGAACTTGGTTGAGAAAAATTAATTGAACTTGGTTGACTAACACCACTAGAACTACCTTTACCCTTATGCAACAACTGAACGTTAATGAACTTGCATACCTTAGAAAAGATAAGATCATGACTTTGATATGGTACCAGGGGAAGGTTAGGGAGATGAGTAGTCATGCTACTGCCTTGCAATATTTTATGTTCCAGTATTGAATCATCCTCAAAGAAAATCTACCTCATTGCAAAATGAAGATCATCATCTACTGGTGTATGCTCAACCGGTAACACAATCAGTTGGATAGTTCGCTCAGGTGTCTGAAATCTTTCTGACTCTTCATATACTCAAATAGCCACTTCTAAACTCTTTGCTTCACTTTCACTAACAACTCCTATTTTTCCCAAAGAATAACTTTCTTCCTCATTTATTTTCAACAACTCCGTAGTCTCCATTTCCTTATTTCGCACGAGCGAACTTCTTATGTCATTTCCTTTATGCTACAATTCTCTTCTTTGAACCATAACTTCCCGCAACTTCCTTTCCCACCACTCTTTAACTATTATTTCCCTCCACAATGCTTTGAAATATCTCACCTTCCACAACTCTTCTTGATTCATGATAATATTTTCTTCATTGTCTCATGCCTGCATGACATTCCTCTCTCCTAATCCATTCCCCTAGTACTAAAAATGTAAGCTTCCATTTGATCTTGTGGAAACATCACTAAACAGTCTTCAACTAATAGTACTTTAATCCAAAGAGGAATCTCTTTCAACAGCCGTTCTTATTTCTTGAATTTGAAAATGGCTTCTACACGAGAGAAGGATTGGTGCTTCTCGGTTGCAAATTCAATGATATACCCTTCAAGAGTCATGTTAACCCAAAATTCAGCAACTCTAGTTAGATCTATATCCATCCAATGAAGATCAACTAGATCAGCTGTAGTCCAAGTTCTACGTAACCTCGATCGTACCACAACCCTCGATTTATGGTGAAATTGAGTCAACCAATTTTCTAATATCTAAGGGAACTCACACCAAAATATCTCATATTGGTCACAAGCAGTCTTGGTGTACATAACCTCTTCTTTGACCCAATTTAGATCCTTCTGTCTCAATTCTTCCTGCTACAAAATAAAGTAATAAAATCTTTCATGCCACCCTTTTTGGATATCCCAATGAATATATCTTGGTGCATAATCTAGACCCACTTAAGAAACTTAGGGTCCAACAACAAAACCATTTGTTGGCAAAAAGTTTGAATTAAATTTGGCAGAGGGTTTGTCCTAGGGTGCCAACAAAAGTATCTACGTAGTCTATCATTTCACTGGCATTTTCACTCCCTTGGATGAAAGGAGCGTCTCACTAGAGGCGAGCCAAAACCATAGAAAGGTGTAGGGGATCTAGATTTAATTATTTAAGAAACTTGCACAACCATTAAAGCATTCATTCACAACTATTTAACTCATGCAATTAACTAGAAATAAACATAAGCGATTTTGTTTAAAAGAGGGCACAAAATACATAAACAATTGAAAGAACTCCCATTCTCCTTTTATCATTAAAATAGTAGAGCCCGATTACAAAAAACAATTATCCATTACACCTTGATGTACATCACAGACTTGCGGCCAACATTACAATTCAAAAAAGCTATCAAAATGGATCAATACATGTTTAAGTCTGCATACAAGCAGTGGTTTTCCCATATAACCTAGATCCTTAGCATTACAACAAAATATAAACTCTGTAGAGCAGTTCCAAATTCTACATCATGATTTAAACTTCACAGAGCTGTCTAAAACTTTTCCAAATTGTCAAAAAATGTTTCTCACTACTCTTTATCCTCTTTCATAACCATACTCTATTGATTTAGCCTTTGGTCCCTTGCTCTCTTGATCCATGGTTTTCCAATACCTAGGGTCATTACCTTGTTTCTCCCTTTATTGCATCAAAATTGGATCCCGGTTCTTCGATGCACACCCTTATTTTCCGTTGTGCAAGTCCCGAAACAAGTATTCCACTATCTCTTTGATTTTCTGGTGCTTTGTTTCTAGAAGCTTTGTCCAAAATGTCCTCCGCAACTGTTATTCCTTAAGAAAAGAAGAGCCCAACACATCCTCTGTTTTTGCAAGATTTTCTTCCCTCATAATGGAAACATCATCACTATTGATTAGTTGAATTACTATGATCCTCAGTCTCAGCCCTCTCCTCAAACCACTATTTCATGTCTGACAATAATACCACCCCTCCCCTTACCGATGTTTCCCCATAAGTCTATAAAGATTCCACATTGCTTGGGGCTTATTATGGCCCACCACCTACTCCTTATGAGCCTAACTCTTTGAGTGTTTTCATGCTTCAAGCGTCATGGGCTGCTGGTAAGCAATCTGGTATGTATTCCTTGCAGCCAACTCCTCTGCAACTCCCTGATCAATATTATACTTGTCCTTCAGGAACAATTCCTCCAAGCTAGTTCTCCTTAGTTGGTATCCCTTCTATTCGTTTTTAACCAAGATCAGTTCCCCCAGGTCTTTCCCACTCAGGAGCAGTTCCTTCATGTCATTACCCCTCCGGTCAGATACCTATCCTATTCCCACCACCAGAAATCTTTTCCAGTCCTATAATGGCTATGTTTAGGCTTCCTAACATGACTTTGGGGATCCCAATATGGTACATTGATCCTCCTGCAAATACTCCTCCCAACCAACTCAAACCTTATATGGATTTGACTCTATTTCAATAAGTTCCTATCACCCCATCCTTTGCTTCAATTCCACAACAACCTTAGCAAGAAGACACTCTTGTTGTAAAAGCATTTGGTGAGAGGGGAAAATCCCCAAAAAAAGTAAACAAAGACAAGGTAACCCAAGAAACCCCCACTCCTCCTAAACCGCCAAATCCTTCTCCTCCATGTGATTTGTTTGATTTTATTGGGCATGCCACCAATAATTGTCTCAAACTCTAACATATTAAAAGTGTGGTCTCTGATACTTTTCCCGACCCTAACATTCATGCGGTCCTTGTTACCTTACTCGAGTCTGCCAAGAAGAATAAATCCTTATGCATGAACCACCCTTGTGCTTTGTGTGATACGTATGGACATTATTCCAATCACTATCTCCATCTCAAAGACTTTCGTGATACACTTCATGTGCTTCGCGAATTAGCTGCCACTTGTAGTAAATCTACTTCTCCTCTACCTGTAGATTTTGCTCCCACTTCTTCACCAGGACAAAATTTTTCTCAATCCACCATTGTGATTCCACCTCTTGATGTCAATATGACGGATAATTCAACACCCATTCTCTACCAATCGTCATCCATGGGATCAATATATTCTGAATATTTAGGATTTTCCTTTTGAGGTTCTTGCGAACCATCTTCAGAAGACACTTTTGTTTCAACATCAGCGGATGTCACATCCACTAATATCCTCTTTTGGACAACATGTATGTGAACCATGTCTCTGATGATGATGGTTGTTTCCGCCACCCCTTATTTTGAACCCAAGAATTTGAACCACATCCACCTTGTGGCCATTGCATTGCCACACAATGTTTGGGTAAGGGGGCATCCACTTTTGAGAGTCCAAGAGAAGGAATTCTCCCCAACACTTGTGTTACATATGGCAGTGTTGATTGCAATGTCACTATTCTTCCCCACCTCGAAGAACTTCTAGAGTCCTATATCACTGCATAACACCCTGGGGATGATCGACTTAATCATTTCTCCATATTCAATCAACAACCCAATCCATTAGACATTGTTGTTGTTCAAGAGAATTTTATAGTACATTTATGATGCAAAGGCATGTTGGAGGCATCTAGAGAAAGTGTAGGAGGATTTCCCCCTGCATTTACTCTCCTTTGACTGGAAGTGATCCCTATAATCACTCATCTACAACTTGAGTTCTATTGGCAGCTAATGAGATCAAGTGAATGTGAGGATCTAAGGGATCTCGATCCACTTTTCTCAAGAGTTTTGAGGGAAGAAACCCTCTTTCTAAGGATATTTCCTCTTATTCATCTTTGACAAGCCCAAGAGCTCATTAGGATTCAAATTTTTGAAGCAAGGAGGGATACTAAGATCCAAGTGCTCAAGAATGTCATTCCTATTTTCATTTGCATGATAAATCTGAACCCTATTTTATGTTAATGAAAAGTATATTGTTTCTTCACATCTATGTTTGTTTTAGAGGGTTGAGTCCCCTTGGGTTGGGGACCAACCCATAGGATCCAACCCCTCTTTATATATCTCATTCATGCATTATTTTAGTAGCAACATTTCCTTCCTTTTTTGAGTAGAGGTTTATTTTCTAGAAAAAAATTGGTTGTGGGCCTAATTACCACCTTTCTTGTGTGAAGTGTGGTTGAGGACTCTACAACAGCAAGCCAAAAATATGTGGTTGCTTTACTTTGCAATTTGCTAGGCTTTAACTCATTGTATCTTGCATACTTTTCTGCAATCTAGGAGATAAAATCATCTTTCTCAAGTTTTCATGTATGTAGGTTAGAAGCATGTTGTAAGGTTAATTAGTTCTTAATGAAATAAGATCCTTCTTTGTTCAATTTCATAAAATTTGACTCATCCTTTCTTGCTTAGCTTCTTTTGCGGTAATTTGATCACCATTTTGAGTGCAAAAAAATGGATTATTGTTGTTCTACAAGTACTATTAGTTGCTTGTAGGGTTGGCACACTCATCCTACATTTAACTTGTCATCATCAAGCCCTTTCTTTTCATCCCACACTTCCCTTAAAATCCTACCACTGAGACTGTATTTATGGTTATTTGAGGGACATCGTGTGCATATGTTTGTTTGCAAGATGGGCTTGTGGGAGGTACTAGGCTTGGGAAAAGCCTCAAACAATCCTCTTAAACCCTTAACTACCCTTTGCCACCTTCAAACCACCTTTTCCGCCCCCAAGATGCTCACGAAATCAATCTTGTTGCAAAACATGGCAATCTTGTAGCATCCTATAGCAATCTTGTAACATCCTGTAGAAATCTTTTAGCAGTGCCTAAACTTGACTAGATTTTCTCTGAAACCTTAGTTTTTTTCTCTTAAGCTTGAATAACAACCCCTAGGCTTCGAATCCATGATTGAGGGGGACCCAAGACCACTTTGAACCTGCCTTTTACTCACTGCAAATAGAATTTTTCAATTAGAATTAGGTTACATATTTCCAAATTGAAAGGTAATGATGATTTTCTTATGAAATGCATATGAGATCTATTAATCCATCCAAGTCCCTTCGAACACAATTATTAAGAGGATGATTTTCCAATGAAAATTATATTAGGCCTATTTCTTTGAATTCATGCTATTAGGGTTTCAATTACAAAGTGTTGTTCTCACATAGGATTAGTTTCTTTTCAAAGCAACTTTTAAAATTATGCAATTAGGCTAATGATTCACAGTCTTGAAAGTGGCACAAGGTTTATATCCTACAAATAGACAAGTACTTTTCATTCTTGCAATTAGCATAGCCAAGTTTACATTCTTGCAACTAGGGTTAAACTTTACATTTGATGGATAGAACTTTCCATTTCTACAAGTAGAGCAATTGTTTCCACTCCTGAAGTTAGAGTAGAACTTTCTTTTTCATGCAATTCCCTTCCTTGAGCTAGCTACAAGAGTGGTCTTCGTATGCCTTGATCTAGTCCATTTCTTGAAGATGGAATGAGTATAACTTGATCTACTATGCATACATCATTGTCACCTCTTAAGTTTGTAAGAATATCAGATTGATAATTAAAATTGGTAGCCTTGGGAGTCTCAACAATCTTGTTGTGATACTGGGGATCATCACTTTTTGGCATCATTTTCAGGGAGGTGTCCAAGTAGGTGTTGTTTCTAGTTATAGGTTGCCTTTCTTTCTTCCTTTTTCATCATTTGTTCTGCATAAACATAGCTAATTTGAAAAGGATGCAAAAAAAATATAGAAAAACAAAGTTAGTTCTTTCATGCCTCATAGGAGTAGGGATAATCAAGGGAAATTTCTACCCCTACCCTTCAAGCAATCAACCATCATTATTCTTTGGTGACTGTGAGCTTCCCCACAAGGAAGTTATAAAATCCTCTAGGTGAGCAACCTATAATTTTTTAAGAACCCATAGGGGAGGAAGAAACCATATCACTTATCCAAAACATGGTTGAAAATAGGTAGAATGAGTTCTTTCCCATTCGAGAAACCAATGGGGAGGCCAAGATAAATAATATCAGCCCTACTACCCTTCCATGCGTCCACGACTTAGCCTCTAAGGACCCTAACATGTTTATGTTTGATTTTTTTGTATTTTGTAGGACTTATGACTATACCTCTGATGAATAAAAGCTAAAGTTGTTTCCCTCCACCCTTAAAGATGCAACCTTGCATTGGTTTATGAGTTTACCTAGAGGAAACATCATTATTTGGGAACATATGCAACAGGAATTTAATGAGAAGTGCATGGATTATTGTAGGTCTAAGGAGACCAAAGAAGAAATATTTAGGATGCCCCTCGAGCCAGATGAGTCCTTAGAAGATTATGAGGAGAGGTTCCAACTCAATTATAGGAGGGATAATTGTACCCTTGTTCCAAAATCACTCAGGATTGTACTTCTTTGAGGGATCAAGGAGGATGTAATGGAGACCCTCAATATGTTGTATCGAGGATATATTTACCAGCCAACATATGATGACATCAAGACAATATTCAAGAACCATTCAAGGGCTACTAGGAAAAGGGGAAGGTCTAGTCAAGGGCTGGTTAACTCTTCTCCTGCCACCTCAACCATCAAACATGAGATAGGGAGTATGTTGGAATAAATGTTGCATACCTTTTCCTTGCAGATGGACATTATGCAAATTAAAAGGAAGAAAGAGGAAGCAAAAAGGGAACTAGCTATATTTTTCCCTAGATGCACTAAGTGGCATCCAAGAAAGGTGTGCCCATTGAACACCATAGAGGCCTACTCTGTCTATGAGGAAAACCATGCAATAGATAAATGTCCATCTCTTCTAGGCCTAAAGGTTGTATACCTAGAAGTAGAGAATGATTGGAATAACTCTAGTTCATCAACTAGAGGAGGCCCCAAGTCCCTCGACCATATCAATAGGGCATGCAAGGTGCAAAATATCCTCTTTACATTTCAAATCAAAATACACACTTCTTGCCTTATTACCCTCCAACTCATCCATCATCGGTTTTTCCCTCTCCCTAGTCCTATGCTCCTCTATATCCCCTTCATCTTTTCAACTCACTTTTCTAGCCATATCAACCTTATTTTCCTCAATGGGGAAACCATTAATAAGGATGGAGGTCTCAGACATCCCAACCTCCTTCTTTAATGCATTTCCCTCAACCTTAGGCACAACTACCTCACAAAAACCCATTTAAGAAAGCTTAGATTCCTTCCCATCCCAATATGAACCCGAACAGTAAGCAGCCACAACAAGTTTATAGTGGGGAAACATCATATCCTTCTTATGCTATGGAAATTCAAGAGATCAACCGTCAGTCTGAGAGGGTACTTCTAGATGCTCACCTACCTTCTCCACCTGAAGATCTTGAAGAATAGAAGGAATATGGTACCCCTCAATCCAATTCACCTCCCTATCTAGAAAGGTTGGTCCAACCTAAACAACACACCCCAGAAGAGGAAAAACTTCTAGGAGAATTCAAGAACTTGTGTGTTAAAATACCCCTTCTTTAGGCTACCAAAGATGTCCCAATCTACAACAATATTATCAAGCAAGAATGTTTCAAGAGGCTTGGGAGAAGAAGAAGGGATTCCCCCACTATCAATGTTGTTGGGCAACTGTCTGATCTAATGCTTGGGGGGGTGATCTCCCCAAAGTACTTGGGTCTGGTAGGCCAGTAGTAGATGTGCACATTAATTGCATTGTGGTCCCTAACACCTTGATTGACTTTGGGGCTGAAATCAATTTTATGACCAAGGAAAATATGCTAAAGCTCAACCTCCAAGGAGCCTTGAGGAAGACCATAATAGTATTGTAGCTTACAGACATGTCCACAATATCCACCAGTTCCATGGACCGATCTGTGCTCTGTCGATTCTGACCTATACCATCCCAAAGTTGTGAAAATCAACCCATCTAGGACTCTAAAAATCAACCCCTCTCTCTCTGTCGAGCAAGAAGAGAAATTATTCAATATGTTGAGGCAACATATTGATGCTTTTTCTTGGGACTATAAGGAAATGAAAGTTGTGCATCTCTAAATTTGTACTCATCATATATACATGAAGGAAGGATGCAAACATGTGCACCAACCACAGAGGAGGATGGATCCTACCCTTAAGGACATTGTAAAAGAAGAATTACAAAAGTTTTTGGATGCAGGGTTCATATACTCCATTTCAGACAGTGAGTGGGTGTCCCCTCTTGTCATAGTCCCCAAAAATAATGGGAAGCAGAGGATTTTTGTTGATTATAGAGAATTTAACAAGGTTACAAAGAAGGACCATTTCTATTTTCCTTTCATTGACCAAGCCCTAGATGGCCTTGCAGGGAAGATATTATTTTCCTTCCTAGATGGATTTAATGGGTATAACTAGATACATATCAGTCGTGAGGACCAATATAAGACCACATTCACATGTCCTTGCGAAACATTTTCCTATAGGGTCCTTCCATTCGGTTTGTGCAATGCCCTTGCTACCTTCTAGAGGGTAGTTTTGATAATCTTTATTGACCTTTTTCATAATACTGTTGAGATATATATGGATGATTTCACCCCTTATGGATGTGACTTCCAAGAAGATATTTCTAATCTATGTAAAATATTAAAGCAATGCATTGAGATGAATATTTCATTAAGTCCCGAGAAATGTGAGTTTTTGATGAATGCAGGGACTATCTTAGGTCATCCCATATCCAAGGAAGGGATATAGGTTGACCCCAACAAAATTTCCACCATTAAAATGGTCCTTACTCCTAAAAGACAAAGGGTTGTCAGAAGCTTCCTTGGATTGGCTGGGTATTATATAAGGTTCATTAAGGACTTTAGTAAATTGGTTGCACTCATGTTTGGATTAATGGATAAAGATTCAGAATTTTGTTGGATAGATAGATGTCAAGAGGCCTTTGAAGAACTTAAGGAGAAGTTTACTACTACACCCATCCATAGGGGCCCCAATTGGTCATTTCCTTTCCATATTCACATAGATGCATTGGATAAAGATGTAGGAGAAACCTTACGACAAGTGGAAGACAATTTCCCTATGTTATATATTTCATCGGTAAGAACCTTTCTAAGGCTGAACTTAACTATATGGTCACTGAAAAAGAACTCCCGATTGTGGTGCACTCTTTGAATAGTTTTAGGCACTATATCACTGGATATCAAACCTTTTTTCAGATTGACCATGTAGCCATTAAGTATTTAGTGAATAAACTTGATGTAAATGCTAGAATCATTAGATGGTTGTTACTATTGCAGAAATTTGATTTAACTATTGTTGACAAAATAGGGAAAGAGAATGTGGTTGCATATTTTTTTAGGACTAACCTTGCCCGTAGATAATGAGATGGTAAATGGTCAACTTTTAGATGAACACCTCTCTTGCATCTTAGTGCGATCTCCTTGGTTTGATGATAAAGCCAACTACTTTCTTGTTGGGAGATTCCCTCCTAATCTATCCTCCAAGGAGAAGACCAAGATTATTAGGAAGAGTGCCCCTTTCACTTGGATTGGGGGAAATGTCTTCAAGTTGGGGCAAGGTCAAATTTTAGGAGATGTGTAAGAGAGGAGGAGATCTTTGACATCCTCTCAACCTATCATGATGGACACTGTGGGGGCCAGTTTTTTGCTAGGAGAAAAAACTTCAAGGTTTTGCAATATGGCTACTACAGTCTATTGGAATACTCCACATCAAGATGCAAAGAGGTACATTTCCAAATGTGATGAGTGCCAAAGGATGGGAAAGCATACACCCAAGGATGAAATGCCCCTACAACCTCAAGTGACTTTCATTCCATTTGAGAAATGGGGCATACACTTCATTGGGCCTATTGATCCCCCATCTGGGAAAAAGAGGTACACATTATTATGTGCACTGATTACTTGACCAGGTGGGCTGAATTAAAGGAAGTGAAGGCAAAAACTAAGTAGAAAGTGGCTGAATGTTTTAGGGATAACATCTTCTACCATTTTGGTTTTCCAAGAGAGTTGATCACTAATCAAGGGGCATAGTTCACCTCAAATTTGATTGAAGACATCATGGAGCAACATCATATCAAGCACAATAAATTCATTGCTTATCATCCTAAGGAAAATGTGAAAGTGGAGGTCATAAATAGATCCTTGGAGAAAATTTTGACCAAGGTTGTCAAAAACAACATAAGGGATTGGGAAAACTGACTTGTAGAGGCCACTTGGGCCTACAATACCACCTGGAAAACCACTAATGGATTCACCCCATTCAAGTTGGTCTATGAAAATAAATCCTTGTTTTTTTTTTCTTGGTAAAAAACTAAGTCTATTAAGAAAAAATATGATACAACAAGAAGTTACATCCAAGAAGAGCAAGAGCGTAGGCAGCCGGAAAGAATAGTCTTTCCACCTCGGCTCCTAGAAGAAGAGAGAAGAGAAAAGAGCTGAGCAGGAAGAAACTGGAAGAACAGGGGAGCTAAAGCAAAGCATAGGATTCTACCTAACATGGGAAGAGTCAACTATGCGACATTTTTTCCCTTTCTTTTTACCAACTTTGATCCATTCAGGAGGGCACTGCTGAACTGGCAAGATTTGCAAACTAGGGTGGGCTGACTGAGAGGTTTCCTTATCTGAATCCGAGGTAGAGGATTCATGAATTCTTTTCTGAGAGAGTGGCTGGATGGACAAATTTTCAGGCTCAGCCGAGGGCGGATCTTGTGCTATCTTTGCAGCCATTCCTTCCTCATACTCCTCCTCTTCATCCGAGCTGAAATCAAAATCGTCCATGGGGGGACGGTCCTGAGGCTGCCAGCTTTTTGATTTCTGCTTAGGAATGGCTTTCTTCTTTTGGGTAGGCAACAGGGGACAAGAGCACTGAAGGTGCCCTGTGTGATGGCAGTTGTGGCAGCGGAAGGCTGTGTTCTCGTAATCCAAGTTCTGAGTCCAATGAAAGTCTCCAATTTTGAGATTGATCTTGTCAAGGAGGCCTTTGCTCATGTCTATTTCTGCACAGATTCTGGAAAAAGTGTACAGACCCTTTTCCCCTCTAGAGATATCTGTGTCTAGAAAGCGCCCTAGAGAGTTGCTGATCCCTTGAAAAACAGCAAAGTGCCAAAGATGCGCCGGGAGGTTAGGAAGTATGACCCAAATTGGGAGCTTGGTGATGATTGCTGTAGATGGATCGAAGTCTGGGAACCAGGGGGTGAGGAATAAACCTGCTGATCCCCAAAACCAAGGCCCTGCTATTAAAGCTTTTTGGTAGTCCTCATCAAAAGCAAACACTGTAATGAAAAATCCCTTTGAGCAGAACATAACCTGACAATTGTTGGTCCAGTTAGAGTGAATCCACTGGTAGAGGTCTGCTGTGCGTGGCCATAGCCCATTGAACCTGCAAATAATGCCATGCTCTGCATACTTTTGGGTTTGCTCATCCAGTGTTGGATGTGCTATTTCAATGGAGGGGGTTTCCTCTAGTTTGTCCACCAGAAAAGGCTTGGGAGCCTGAACTGGTGGAACTAAATTCTCCTGCTTCTGTGCATGGACAACATCCTTGTATGAAAAAGCCTTGGCTGAGGATGACTGTCCTACAGCTCCCCCTCTCAAACGAAGGGCACAAATAATGGTGGCATTTCTCTTAATGTTGTAAAAAGAAAGGGGATAGAGATCCTCAAGTTGCTTACCTTCATGGAGAAGTCGATGAGTTGCGAAGGGAATCCCCAGCTTGAGTTCCAGAGAATGCTTGAGGTTCTGCACTAGATCTGATGAGCTCACCCATTGGCGCAGGGTTTTGCCAGAGATAAGCCTGATTTGGATCTGAAATGAGGCAGAGAAGTCAGAGATCTGCTTTCCTTTGTAGATTTGAGACGAGAGGAGGCAAGGGCTTTGAACGGTTGTCTTTCCCTGAACTTGCCGCAGGGGCTTGTGAGAAGAAAAAGGGAGCATCCTGGCGTCATTGAATTTATTACTGCTCTCCGCTCCACAGAGTAGGTTCCGGAAGACAAGGTCCCTTTTGTTTCTGACGGGCTACACTGATACATATATCCCATTTCGCACAGTACTCTGATTGGCTTGGTAGATGATGCAGGTCGAGACATGGGCCACCCCATCCGAGCCACATCGCAACTCTTGTGCCGGTACAGACTCAAGAGATAAGTTGATGGAGTGTAGATCTAGTTGCAGAGTGCCTTTATCCTGTATTCCTTCAAGTTCAATAAAAACTGAGCCCGGTGTACCCAGTCCAAATGTTCTCCCATCTAAATTTGTGTCATAGGGCTGGTTTAGTCGTGTAAGATATCTCGCCTCCTCCTTATTGCCTAATAAATTGTTTGTCTTCATCTCTGTGCAGCTCAGAGGTTGTCCTTTCGAGTATTCAGCTCCAAGAGCATTACAAAGACTGCGTAAGGGTTCCGAGGTGTATAGGGGCTTCAAAGCCCAATCCTGCAGTGAAATTGTTGTCACCCCCTTCCATAGAGACAGTAAATGCAGCTGCACTAGATTTATCCATGCTACCCTATTCAAATGATCCATGCGGGAAAAGCCATATCCGGTGGTCTTAAGGAGTAAGAGGAAACGCGTACGATAGACCGAGTTCAGCCTTGTTGCCCCTCGGATGTAGTCCACCATATGGAAAATGGATCCATTTCCTGTACATTCCAGTTCCCTTGCGAACCAATGTCCGGGTTGTTCACGCCGATTTGGTGTTTCAGTATGTACCCACCTAAATGCCAGTGTTCTCCAGTGACCAGGTTTCTCAGATCCTTGGGTGCCATTCAAGCCATGTGAGGGGAAACCTTTAGTGATCGATCCAGACCCTGCTTGTCCACACAGAGAAACCCTAGCTCCATTTACCTCCATTTTAAAAATAAATCCTTGTTATCCATTGAGTTCGAGTACAATACCTTGAGGATGGTAGCACTTGGATTTAGACCTCACTACAACACAACACGAAAGGTTGCTTCAACTCAATGGCTTGGATGAGCTCAGATTGCAGGCTGTCATGAGCACTAAGGTAGTCCAACTAAAGAGGAAGATATGGCATGATAAACATATTAGGGAGAGAGAACTTTAAGAGGGTGATTGGGCCCTCATGTATGATTCAAGGTTCAAGGATTTCAAAGGGAAATTAATGACAAGGTGTTTGGGCTCTTATCTAGTGGAAAAATGTCATGAGAACAAATTTGTCCAACTAAGAACAATTGATGAGGAAGGAATTGCCTTGCTAGTTAATGGTTACTAGTTAAAGTTATACAAAAGGCCTCTGTCAAAAGATGAGTTTACTATTTCAATAAGCAAGGATATGAATGTAATTGGGGGTCTCACAACCCTTATTTCATCGAGCCTCTGATCAACAAAAACAAGGCAGGAAAAAAGAAAAAAGGAAAAAAAAGAAAAGGAAAAAGGAAAATAAAGGGTGTAGGTGAAAACCTCCATGAGGCATCTAAAGAAACCTTAGGGTTGAAAAGTTCCATGAGGCAACCCAAGAGCAAAAAAATATAAAAAATAAAATGAAAATATCCCTAGGTGAAAACCTCCTCTAAGGTGCCTAGGGTAGGCCTGAAAATTGAAAACCTATTCAAAAGTAGTTTGTAGGTCTCAAATATAAAAAACAAAAACAAAAATAAAAAAAATAAAAAAGGAGGAAGCACTTAGATGTAAAGTCCCTTACACCAGTTTTGCCAACAATTTTCTTTTTTCAAGGTTCCATCCATAGTCAAAGGGACAACAATCGAAGGAAAAACAATCCACACCCCATTTCTCCATCTCCCAAACTGCCTCCTGCATTTCCTCCATCATTCCACCCATCTCTATACACCTCTCCCTAATAAAGAAAGCAACTTCTTGGGAGTTTTAATCGATAATTAATCCTCCTAATATTTAATTGTCAATCTGAGGCTCGTAAACACGAGTTGTACTACGTTTTTGACTCAGCTTAATGGTTAGAGTATATAAGTTTCCTTAATAATAATGGTTTTAAAGAAACAAAATGAAATCTTAATGAAAAGCCCTAAATTTATAAAGGAAATTGAATTGATGTCACACTGCTTATAAAACCAAATCTATATTACTGTTCTGGGAAGTGAACTAATTCTAAATTATCCTATGCTATCAAATTGAATTGACTCTACTCAAACCAAAGCAAATACTGTACTCAAAACCTATTTGAAGCTAAATTATTACTTTAACTATGATAAGACTACAAAACATTTCCTAATTATGAAATTTAAACGTTCACACTTATCAACAATTCTCAACTATTTTAATTAAATGGAAACTATCTAATCTATCTAAGCTCTGGAGTCCTAATTTAAAAAACACTCAGGTTGAAATGCAAAGACTATCTATCAAAATAATTGAGATCCTACAAGCATTTGATCAAAACAGACTAACTACAGCACTCACACTATTCCTATTAAACTCAAAATATCTCACTGCTTAACAAAAGGAATCAATAAACCAAGACCGCATTCTGCCAAATGAAAGTATTTTTCAATCCTCCCGCCGTAAATCTATTTGGTTCTATCCTATTACTACAACAATTTGAAGTATTGTTGTCTAGCTAAAGATTTAACATGACTCTGTTTTATGACTACTGCTGCAAACACACAAAAGCAATCTTATACAATCTCAAAGACTCTACAACTCCTAATCATGCTCTGTTTTTAAAATAATAGAAGTTTGAGTTAAAAACAGTCTTCTGCCTGATCAATCCATCAAAGAAGGAAATGATCCTTTAAATTCTGTTCTCATAATCGATTTCTAAAGCTTAACACGTTCTGTACAAGATATAAATAGAAAATCGAAAGTAGATTTAATTATCTCATCACTCCATCATTATAAAAACCAAGTTCGATTGCAAGTTCTGGGATTTTTATGCCAAGTTTTAATGTTTTGATGATATTGATCAGTTGATATTTCACGCCGTGAATCGAATTCTATTGCTGTAGAAACCTCACGCGCAACATTCATTCAGCTAAACATTTTCAACCGGACTCTTCTGACGAAATTGGGATGATCACTGTGCAATTCGGGCTTGTGATTTGGATTGTGCCTGCAATTGGGCAACGTTGTTGTGCAGCAGGAGGTAGAACGCTCATGCAGAGACTCTGAAAGGTGCTTTAAATTATAGGTAAAGAATCACAGTGTTGGGTTGAGAACGCAATGGACAGAGGTTTTTACATTCATCGCTGATTTGTTTTGAAAACAGAGAATGCGTAAAATAAATGCATCTTTTTCTGTTTGAAATTAACTTGTAAAGAATATGCGACCCAATTAATTAATCTACTCATCTACCGTCGAACCAAATCAAATCTTATGAAGACTAGTTCACTCAGAAACCAAAACAAGATATGTCACAAATGCCAAAACACTGTTATGTAAACAAAATGAATTCTAAAGCTCTTAACCCCAATCAATCCACGCTGGAAACTAAATTGAAATCATGTTCAGAACAATTCAGAGGAATAAACTAAAATTTAAAGCAATCAAATCGACTACAAGCTATGAAATCAAATTTCCCAGTGGTGTTGGGCCCTTTTTATTTTCAGAAGAAAAAGCAGTATTGATTGTATTATGTTCAATATAAACAGTTTTGTATACAAAAATGCAGGCATCTGTCCCCGGAGTAGGCAAAAATTTCCAGCAAGCATCAGAAGGTATCTTTTTTTATACATTACAAAATTTTTGGGATCTTGTTATCATTTCATCATAGCAAAAATATTTAACTTTCCAGTATAGGTAGAAAATATCAGCAGATTGAGATATTTCCAGAAATTTGGCTGTAATTGCATACCTGTACTTGTTGACTTCATATTCCTGGCATAGTGAAAGGCTGTATGTCATGTGTACAGGGGACAAAAAAGATAAACAGGTGCCACTTACCGAGAGGCTTGTTCATTATGTTTTCGCCTTATATGTGAGATAGGGAAAGTCGCCGGTTTCCATAGAGCTGTTATCTTTGCTAACCATCCTTTGAGGCTGTCGGTCTGTATTGCATGAATGCCTTTCACATGGTCTATGATAATTTTTGAGTCACCGTATACATTAATAGGCTCTATATCCATGAAAGTGCAGAATAAAAGTAGACCATGTAGGGCCACTGCCTCCGCCTTGTTACATGTTCCTTTGCCACCGTTCCAATATAAGGAGTATTGGAGGTCCTTTGAAATAGCAATGAAAACTCCACAAGCGCAATAGCCATCCTTTGCTGCCCCGTCGAAATGAGCCCTTGGAAATGTGAGTTGTAGATCTTCAGTGGCTGCCCTCCGGTGATTTTTCTGTAATGGCAAGTTCTGTAAAATGGAGGGGTAGTAAGGAATAACCTTATCCAAAATACAACTGAAAGGTTCTTTGCTGTTTTGGAAGATTCTGTTGTTCCTCCACTTCCAGATGAACCAAAAAACGATTAATGGGATCGGGGGCCAGATAGTTTTTTGTGCTGCCCACCAACTATATGCTTCTATAATGGAAGGATGTGAAATCACAAGAAAGCCAATATATGTGGCTAATTGCCCCCACAAAGATAGCGATTGAGGGCAGTATAAAAAAGTATGCAAGTTATCATCAGAGTTGTCAAAACAGACCATGCATATCGCTGGACCCTGCTAGCTCCTTTTCTGTAAGTTTGTCCAAGTGAAGTTCTTATTATGAAATAGTAGCCAAGAAAACAAAATGATTTTAAGCGGGCAGCTTACCTTCCAAAGAGAGGGAGGAAAAATGATCCGGGATGTTCCTCTTTGCAGTTCTATCAAAGAGAGGTAAATGTCTCTAACCAAAACAAGGGGACTGCCTTTCTTAGCCTGCCATTCAATGCCGTCTCTATCCTCGGATCTGTGGTTACCTGCATTTCTCATATTACAGATTACTCTATTCCATTGTGAAGCCATAGCTCCATCGAGGCCCATATTTCTACAAGTCTTCCATTGCGGAATGGCGTTCTTCCATCCCTCGATAACTTGAGCCCAGAAGAAAATCCCTTTGCTGCGGAGGATCGAAAGTAGCTGAGGGGAGATAGGTTCCGAATCAACTCCCTTGATGGTATCTACACCAATCAGGATATTGCAACCGGTTTGAAATGCCCAAATGAAATTTCCAAAGAAAAAAGGAAGAATCCTTTGAAAACTTCGCCAGATTCCCGAACCTTGTGAGGGCCATTTGAAGTTGTTCCTGTACCAATAGTATATATCATTGTTGCCAATGTATTTCATTTTGATAGCTTGACTCCATAAGCAGTTTCCAAAAATCACTCGCCACAAAGATTTACATAGTAGAGCCCTGCCAAAAAGGCGCAGATTCATGATGCCCCAGCGGCCGAACTTTTTAGGGAGGGTGATATTTTCCAGTTTGATAAAGTGGAATTTTCTTTTGTCCTTGTTTCCGCCCCAGATGAAGGTAGCCATTAAGCTATTCAGTTATTAACAATGGCTGATGGGATGAAAAATAGATGTGCCCAATAAACACAGATTTGCGCAAGGACTGCCTGTGTTAAGATCATTCTGCCAGCAAGTGACAAGCATTTAAATTCCCAACTTGAAATTCTTTTATAGAATCTGTCTGTTAACCAAGGCCAGTCCGAATTGTTATATCCCGTGGGCTTGAGGTGAAATCCCAAATATTTAAGCCCCTCATTTATGGAGATAGCCTGTATGTTAAAAAGCTGAGAGACGTATTCCATCTCCACTTCGTTCACCTTACCAAAGTGAAAAGTGGATTTACCTTCATTAATGGAAAGGCTAGTGGCCTTTTGAAATGAAAGAATTATCTCATGTAAAATCTGCCATGTTTTCCTGCAAAGCCTAGCAAAAAGAAGGATATCATCCACAAAGAAGTTGTGTGTGTGAATATTACCTCTGGAGATGGCAAGGGGTCCAACTTTTCTTGTAGCAACGACTCTTTTAATATGGAGACTAAGGGAGTCCATGGCCAGTATGAATAAAGTTGGAGATAAGGAGCACCCCTGGCGGAGTCCCTTTTCCGCCCGTAAGAAGATTGTCAGGAAGCCATTGATGAGAATTGCGAAATTGATACCTTGCACGCATGCCATGATCCAATTCGTGCACAGGTCATTCAGGCCGATTTTGATAAGTAAACATCTAAGGAAGCTCCAGTCAAGGCAATCAAAGGCCTTTTTAAAATCAATTTTAAGGATAGCAGCACCAATATTCTTAGTTTGCATGGAGTGTAAGGCTTCTTGAGTTATGGCCACAACATCAAGAATGTTTCTGCCGTTTAGGAACCCGTGCTATTCCTTTGAGATATGAGCTGATAAGTTGCCCCTGATTCTCTCTGCTATAAGTTTAGAAATGATTTAGTAGATGGCATTGCATAATGAAATCGGCCTGTAATCAACAAAGGAAGAGGATTCCTTTTTTTTTGGAATTAGGGACGAGATATGTGGATTTATTCTCCCTTGCATTCTGGTTTCTTCCACCATACCCAAGATGTCCTTTTTCATAATATCAAAGAAGTGTATGAAGATATCAATGGTCCAGCCGTTTGGGCCGGGACATTTGTCCTTTTTGAAAGAGCACATAACAGACAGTAATTCCTCCTCCGAAATAGCAGTAGATATTCTTTCATTGTCTTCATCCTTGAACATGCAAGGAAAAGGATCTAATCCCCATAGGATGTCTTTAAACTCCCTGCTAGTCTCACGTTTAGAAGCATTTTTAAAATGCTTGACAACTTCATTTGATATGTCATCTTGGGAGTAAAGAAGATCTCCATTCTCATTTTTGATTTGCCAAATAGAATTTGTGGCTCTTCTTTTGCTCGCGAAACAGTGAAAGAACTTTGTGTTCTTATCACCTTCCCTTAGCCAAGTAGCACGGCTTTTGAGCCACCAAGAGATCTCTTCAGACTTTAGGATATGGTGTTTTTTTTTTCCAAGTTCCCATGTCCGTTTCCAAGTGCTCCATGGAATGGAGTTGGAAGTCATGGTTTCTGCAATTTCGGCAAGCTCCATTTCAATTTTCTTTAGCTCAACACTATTTGATCGTTTTTTCTGTATTTGCCATTTCTTCACCATAGTTTTAAGAGAACCCAATTTGTCTATCAAGTACTCTGAAGGGGAGGTTCCAGCTGACAAAACGTCCGCCATCCAAAAATCCCGAACCATGTTGTTAAATGCTTCATCTTCCAGCCAATATCTGTTGAATTTGAATGGGTATCCTTTTCGAATATTAGAGCTCATCCATTGTAGGGAGACCGGCCTATGGTCCGAAATAAAAACAGGGAGTGTGTGAGAGTTTGGGATACCGAGTTTTTCCATCAGCTGTTCATGCATGATAAATCTGTCTAGCCTTTTTGCAATGTAGGCGTCACCCGAGCGACCATTGTCCCAAGTGGGGGACAAAACTTTTGGACAGATATCTACATAGTTGAATTGCAGCATAGCTTCTTTAATTTTTTCCCTAATAGCATCAGCTTTCTTCGCCTTTCCCCAAACTTCGTCTGGACCCAATGTGCAGTTGAGATCTCCCGCAATGAGGAGCACTTCATTCTCCAATATACCAGATGCAATGAAATATTCCCAGTAGGAAGCACGGTCTTTACACGGAGCATAAACATTCAAAATATTAATCCTGTCGGCACATCCTCTTATTTTAGCAGAGATCAGGATTCCTCCAAGGCATCTGTAAGTGCTAGCAGAGATCCATCTTGGGTCCCAAATCACCGCTAGACCACCAAAAAGTCCCGATGCCTCTGTGGCCGTAATATACTAGGAGGGAAACATTTTTTTGAAATAAGAGATAGTGTCTTGACAGTTGTGCATTGTTTCTTGGATTAACATCAACCTGTAAGAAGATGAGAAGAATAAATTTTTCAGAGCAATATATTTGGGGCTTGCTCCCAGCCCTCGAATGTTGATGGAGAGTATATTCATCATTTGACACCATTTACGGGCGATTCTGCTCTAAGAGGCCCAGGACCAGAGAAGGTGGTGATGGGAATATCGACAAGGGAGGAGTCTTGTAGGTCCAGATTCCGAGTTCCATTGCGGCCCCTAAAATGTCTACTTCCCCTATTATTTTTCCAGCGGACAGTGATTTTTTTAGCTGAGTTTGGACTGATGCAAGGGAAGAAGATCTCCGGGGCTTATGGACAGTCAGGGGAAGTAAGTGCAGGGAATTGTTCTGGAGCAGGAGGTCGAGGTCGCTTCCGATGGAGTTGGTTGGGGATGGGAGAGGTGAGAATGGGGGGGAAACGTAGCTCATGGGGGCTTTGCCTTTGGAAGTCGAGCGAGAGGGAATGGGGGGGGAATTATCAAGATCAATAGGGGAAAGTTCGGGTCTTGTCGGAGACGGGGAGGATGAGGGGATTACGAGGAAGTTTCCATTCTTTTTGGGAGGGGAGCATTCTTTGGGCATAGAGGGGAGAGAGGCTAATGGGGAATCGAGCGGAGGTTTAGGAGGAGGACGTAGGGGAGAAAGGTCACCAACCACATGAAAATTTCCAACGAAATTCGACCTTCCAATAGGAGAATAGTCAGCTTTGCGCAGCTCGAGCGAAAGAGAAGGGTGATGGAGCCGGTCCCTCCTTTGAAAAGGTGACTTCGGGAAAATCTGGAAGTCGGATAGAGAGGGCAATTCAGCAGAGGGAATAAGATTATGGCAGGATCGGAAATTACTAGGTGATTCAACGGAGACATTTCCCATATTATCAGTCTTATTGACTTTTTTCCAAGCCATGCCATGAGACAGACGAGGGCATTTTTCTTTTAAATGTCCCGTTTTGTGGCACTGTGCGCACTTGAAAGGTACGCCCTAGTAGTCCAGCCTTTGATAGACAGTTAATTTGCCCCAACTGAGGTCTATGCGGTCCAAAAAACCGCCCCTGTAATCTCTTTCTATCAACATCCAGGTGACCCTCTTATCTTTAGCTCCAATGCAACCAGCATCGGCATAGACAAAACTCCCAATTGTGTTGCCAATGGCGGAAAGGGACTCTTTTGTCCACAGCTCAATAGGCAGCGCGGGAAGTTTAACCCATATGAAATTATTCAGAGGGGTGTTGCGAAGCGGGTCAAAGCCAATGTACCACCTGTGTAGCGCCAAGTAGCTTCTGCCATGAACCCAGGGGTGATTCCAAATGAAGAGGAGGTCTTTGGGATTTAAAAAATGGAAGCTGTACCAATGACGCATCAAGCAGACAATGGTGGGCGTGTAGCCTAAGAGGGGACCCCAACGAGCACCCAACCATTTCCGGATCTGTCCGTCATCCATTTCAGGGAAGAACCACTTTCCAACCAGGGCCCGAGACTGTAAGCTGTCAATACGGTCCGAAATCTTGGCACCATCCAAACAAATGGCCGAGGGAGGGGGGGGGAAATCTTTGCAAGCCAGGGCTTGTGTTTGCGGCGAGGAGCAGAGGGATGTCTCGAATGCAAATCGGGAGCAGGGAGGGAAGCCTGGAGATGCTCCGTTAGGCAGGAATGCCAAACAGGTGCCGCTGAAGTGCCGTGATAGTTGGCTTCAACTTCTAAAGCTGCCTTGACCAAATCTAACGTGTCAGAGTCCTCGTGGAGGATATCCATGTGGCTGAGACAGGTGTTTCAAATTGCCAATCGACTCCCTTGTTGGCCTCCACACCATGTGGCTGTGACAGGTCAGCTAGAAAAAATACGGGGGGATGGGAAGAGTTGGGCCCTTGCCACTACTGGGTATGATTTTATAGTAAAATGAAGAGAATCAAATAACTAATCAAACATTTGTGGCTCTTGCAACACAATTTCTCCTTCAACGCAAAACCAAAGCCAATAATTCCCATTTGATAAAAATCTCAGTAGAACAATAACAAAAAGATCTTCAATTCCTCAGTGTGGATGCGGGTATCTCTCCCTTCCTATGTTTGCTACTCTACTTTTTATACATGTTGTAGATGAAGATGAGATTAATTACATTCTAAATGAAATGGGACAACAAACAAATTCATGCTGTGTTTGACTCCTCTAGATGGACTTCGAATGGATAATGGTTGATGTTGATGTTTATCAATGCATGGATAGAGGACAAGAACTTATCAAACTGTAACTGTGGCATAAAAATAGGCAAATTCGAATTTGACTGTTAAGTATAAATCTGGACATTTTATATAAACTAGCCTAAGAGAACTCTGTATATCTCCCAAACTGTAAGGAATTTTAGAAAACTACTTTAGTGTTCGTATATTGGCTATACTAGGACCAAAACCCATGTTCCATATTTTATTCATTCACCTTCACCTGCATGGAAATCGAGGCAGAAGTGGGCAGTTTGAAAAATATTGCAGATTTGGGCAAATTTGTGAATTTCCTTCTAAAGACCCACATGAGTGACCTAGGTGCAATTCAAGTTATGGAAAGGTATTACAACATCATTTTTGACAATAACATCTCTCGGTTTCTCTGAAAGCATGCCAAAGGTGTCGAAGGCCCCAAATTGACTGTTTCCGTACTCTATTGGCTCGTGAAGAAACTTGGTAATGGAACTCTGTGAAAATGAGCTTTAGCAAAATCGCCATTAGTAGATCATGGCATAATCATCTTTAATCATATAAAAGCTAATAAAACCAATGATAATCAACCACGAGGCATAGGATGTGATTTGGCGAAAAATGATGGAATTAGGGTACGGAACAGGTTAAAGACCTAGGGTTTTAGGGTATGACTAGTGTTATTGCATGATGAAAACATGGGAATTTTCTAGGCCTATCATCCCCCCATGCCTGAGATTTTGCATGTCCTCATGCAAACAAATACTTTGCTCATATATAGGTTTTTGTGGGACAACATTACTTGGATATTTGAAGGTGCTGGTTCTTGTGGAGTAGCACTTACTTAAATGCTTGGAGGTGTTGGTTCTTGTGGTAAAACACTCTTCATACTTAATAGATCACACTAATTTACTGAGAAATACAAATTGAGGACAAGAAAGGGACGAGTGAAGGAGATATGAGTGATGGAGATGGTGAATGGGCGATTGATACTCCGTCTTTGTAAGACCAATGTTTATAGGCAGTTTCCTTTATCATTTTATAGCAGTAATGACTTCATCCTAATGTTTTTCATCATGGAAGGAGAAGACATCATAGACGCTGCTTTATCAATGAACCAGAAGGTTTTTTCTTTTAACATGGTCTTGTAATCAAGTATATATGGAGCGAATGAAAGGATAATAAAAGGACAATGGTTTATGAAAGATGAAATGCATGGAATGAGAAGTGGTGAATCATTAAGTTTCTTTAACTTTCTAATGAATTAAAGAATTATAAGCCAAATTTATCTCAAGTTTTACCTTTAGCATTGATGTGTCTGGTGCTACAAGATGAAGTGGAAGATGAACCGGAACACGGCTAAAGGTTGGAGTTGGAATGACTGCTGCTGATGTGTATATGGATCTGCTAAAGAAGGCCGAATTGGAGATAGTAAAGGAGGCTAAAAAATGAAGGTTCCCTTCTCCCCCCATGCCTGAGCAGTTGTATGTCCCCAAACAAAGAAGGAAGATGACTGCTGCAAATGATGATCAAGTTGCTATATGGCAACCTTTATTGAAACAAGATGACTGCTACAGGGAAAGAAAATGTTGCTACATATGTCCACACTGCTACAAATCTGTACTGAGATCACACAACCGTATAGTCTTCAACTGCTACACACCGTGTGTAATCCTGCTTATGTGAATAAATGGTATCGATGTCAAACATAAGCAAGAATCATTGGATTACCAATCATTGAGGAAGTCGTTAACCGATGCGAGGTATCCCACCTGTGATGTCAATGGGAATCAAGGTACTAGGTACATTCTACTAGCCATGAATAGATTTGTCGAAGTTGAATGGACTGCAGAATTCATCCTCCAAGAAACATTGATGTATTCCCTTGGTAGATGACAAGGATACCTGCCATTAAGGTATGCAGGCTCCTAAGTACCTGATCTAACCCTAGCCTTGGTCCTAGATAATTTGCTAATGTCGATGGGACAAAGCTTGTTGGCAGGTGGGCCTTAAGGGATCCCACATCAACCAATATGAGTATAAGACATAATGATTTGAAATATACATGATTTGAATAACTCATACAAATTTACAAACATTATTGGGGATTTTTCTCGCCAGTTACGTGGTTTTCAAGCAAAGACCTTGCCGAGTTGTGCCAGACAAGCTAGTTTTCACAAAAGGACTTATTTTCTCTTTACTATTTTCATTTATTTATTTACAATACAAACTTTCCTATTCTACGGAAGAAAGGGAGATAAACTCCTTCAAGTGAAGGAGTACTTCCAATGAAGCCATGTGCGGAGCAGGTACAGATAGATATTCATGCTCAGATTTAACATATAAACTTGGAAGTGTACATGAGCATGAAAAACCAACAAATGTACTTGATATGACAACAAGAGTTTTAGAAGAGGAGAACACTGCCTCGCTTGAGTCGTTGTTCGGAAGCAACATTCGATTTAATCATGATATTCTTGGCCCATTTCTTGATTTGGCCCATGCTGCTTATCCTCTTCTTCCATGTCATGTTGATTGTCCTCTATAGAGTGAGTAGTCTCTTGATTACATTTCGGATCTGCTGATAGACATCTCAAGAATTCCTCGATCTCAGGTTCCAGTGGATGTTCGTCATTAATTATAGTGCATGATTCGTTCGTCTCCTTAGATGACTGATAAGGGAAATCAAAAGAAACTTCCAAATCCTCTTGTGGTGGTGGAGAAATGGACAAGTTCTTGAATATTGTCAAGAAGTTCTCTTCGTGAGAGGTAGAGGTCAAGATCCCAACAGCTGCTAGGGCTTGTGAGAGGTCCTTCATATTTATAATCTTCAAGTCCATCTGGTTGATTGATAGTCCCTGTCTCCACACACATATTAGTAACGGGGGTTCTTACAGCACCCCAAAATGATATAATGTTAAAGATCTGAAGATGAATTTAAAATCTATATTGACTGACATAAAAGTCACCACACTTAGAGAGCAAATCAGATTACTATTTAATCTATTAAAAGAAAAACAATTCAGAAATTAAATATCTCACAGAGTGTTTCAGACTATTCTAAGGCCTATGTTGCTTGTGAGGCTTAGCTATGGTTCCTGTAGATGTGTCTTACTAAGTCTGTGAGATTTAAAAACTTTTTCGAATTACATGAAATGCAGAAATGAAATCAAACTACTTCTTCTTTTACGCATAATCTTATTTTACGCATAAAGATTAAGGAAATAAAAACTCAAGAACAAGCAGTGAACTAATTCTAAATTACCTTATGCTATCAAATTGAATTGACTTTACTCAAACCAAAGCAAATACTGTACTCAAAACCTATTTGAAGCTAAATTATTACTTTAACTATGATAAGAATACAAAACCATTCCTAATTATGAAATTTAAACGTTCACACTTATCAACAATTCTCAACTATTTTAATTAAATGGAAACTATCTAATCTATCTAAGCTCTGGAGTCCTAATTTAAAAGGCACTCAAACGTTGAAATGCAGAGACTATCTATCAAAACAATTGAAATCTTACAAGCATTTGATCAAACCAGACTAACTACAACACTCACACTATTCCTATTAAACTCAAAATATCTCGCTGCTTAGCAAAAGGAATTAATAAACCAAGACCGCATTCTGCCAAATGAAAGTATTCTTCAATCCCAAGACCGCATTCTGCCAAATGAAAGTATTCTTCAATCCTTACGCTGTAAATCTATTTGGTTCTATTCTATTATTACAACAATTTGAAGCACTGTTGCCTAGCTAAAGATTTAAGCTGACTCTATTTTATGACTACTGCGGCAATCACACAAAAGCAATCTTATGACACAATCTCAAAGACCCTACAACTCCAAATCATGCTTTGTTTTCTAAAATAATAGAAGTTTGAGCTAAAAACAGTCTTCTGCCTGATCAATCCATCGAAGAAGAAAACTATCCTTTAAATTCTGTTCTGGCAATCGATTTCTAAATCTTAACACGTGATGTGCAAGATATAAATAGAAAATTGAAAGTAGATTTAACTATCTCAGCACGCCATCATTCTAAAAACCAAGTTCGATTTCAAGTTCTGGGATTTTTATGCCAACTTTTAATGATTTGATGATATTGATCAGTCGATATTTCAGCTGTGAATCGAATTCTATTGCTGTAGAAACCTCACACACAACATTCATTCAGCTAAAGATTTTCAATCGGACTCTTATGATGAAATTGGGATGATCACTGTGCAATTCAGGCTTGTGATTTGGATTGTGCTTGCAATTGGGCAACGTTGTTGTGCAGCAGGAGGTAGGACGCTCATGCAGAGACTCTGAAAGGTGCTTTAAATCAGAGGTAATGAATCACAGTGCTGGGTTGAGGACGCAGTGGACAGAAGTTTTTACATTCATAGCTGATTTGTTTTGAAAACGGAGAATGCGTAAAAGAAATGCATCTTTTTCTGTTTGACATCAATTTATAAAGAATATGCAACCCAATTAATTAATCTACTAATCTACCATCGAACCAAATCAAATCTTATGAAGTTCACTCAGAAACCAAAACAAGATATGTCACAAATGCCAAAACACTGTCTTTTCAGCACGAAAAAAATTATATATTTATATTATATTATAATTCATGATATAATCCTTATATAGATACATGTCTAAGATTAATGCCTATTGCATATACGGTAGAATGGAACGTACCACATCTTTGAAGTTGACAAAAAAAATGAAAAATGTCCAAAACACTGTTATGTAAACAAAATAAATTCGAAAGCTCTTAACCCCAATCAATCCACGCTGGAAACTAAATTGAAATCCTGTTCAGAACAATTTAGAGGAATAAACTAAAATTTAAAGCAATCAAATCGACTACAAGCTATGAAATTAAATTGCCCACTGGTGGTGGCCCCTGCCACTACCAGGTATGAAATTTACAATAAAAAAAATCAAATAACTAATCAAACATCTGCAGCTCTTGCAACACAATTTCTCCTCAGTAGAACAATAACAAAAAGAGCTTCAATTCCTCAGTATCGATGCGGGTATCTCTCCCTTCCTATGCTTGTTACTTTGCTTTTTATACAAGCTGCAGATGAAGGTGAGATTAATTACATTCTAAATGAAATGGGACAACAAACAAATTCATGCTGGGTTTGATTCTTCTCGATGGCCTTTGAGTAGATAATGGTTGATGGCTGGGTTTGACTCTTCTCGATGGCCTTTGAGTAGATAATGGTTGATGGCTGGGTTTGACTCTTCTCGATGGCTTTTGAGTAGATAAGGGTTGATGTTGATGTTTATCAGAGTAGATAATGGTTGATGTTGATGTTTATCAATGCATGGATGGAGGATAAGAACTTATCAAATCATAATTGTGGCATAAAAATACGTAAATCCGAATTTGACTAAGAGTACAAATCTGGACATTTTATATAAATTGGCTTCATAAAATTCTACATATCTCTCAAACTGTAAGGAATTTTAGAAAACTGTTTTAAGGTTAGTAAATTGGCTAAAACTGTTTTAAGGTTAGTAAATTGGCTATACTGGGACCAAAACCCATGTGCCATATTTTCTTCATTTGCCTTCACCTGCACGGAAATCGAGGCGGAAGTGGGCAGTTTGAAAATTATAGCAGATTTGGGCAAATTTGTGAATTTCCTTCTAGAAATCCACTTGAGTGACGTGGGTGCAATCCAAGTTATGGAAAGATATTATAACATCATTTTTGACAATAACTTCTCTCGGTTTCTCCGGAAGCATGCTGAAAGTGTCAAAGGCCCCAAATTGACCATTTCCGTACTCTATTGGCTCGTGAAGAAACTTGGTGATGGAACCCTGTGAAAACGAGTTTTAGCGACCGTCATTAGTAAATCATGGCATAATCATCTTTAATCATAGAAAAGCTAATAAAACTAATGATAATCAACCACGAGGCATATGATGTGATTTGGCGATAAATGATGGAATTGGGGTATGGAACGGGTTAAAGACCTAAGGTTTTAGGGTATGAATGGTGTTATTGCATGATGAAAACATGGGCATTTTCGAGGCCCATCACAACTACACTCAATTGTTCCTCAATCCTATAGTGCTACATGATTGTCTTGAACTGCTACATGATTGACTGGAATTGATACATGATTGAAATCAGTCTAGGGAAAGGGGTAAAAATTCATTTTTCTCCTTGGGGAAATAACAGGAGAGGCTCACCACACCTCCTTCACCTCTCACCCACACCATTTAACCACTTTCCTTTCTAAAAGTCCACCTTTGTTCATAAAAAGACCCTATTTTCACACCTTCTTCACAAGTTTTTAGCACCATCATAGTTCCCAATCCCTGTCCATAGGCTCACCATGAATTATCCAAGTTAATGAGTGCATTTCATGAAGGTAGTTGTGGTTTTCGAAGGGGTTGTGTGACTGCTTTAGGAAAGAAACCAATCTTATAGTAGCCTACACAAACCCTATAGAACCATAAGCAGAGAAATTTGGCAACTCTAGAATGAAGATTTGGCCATCCTTAAGCATCAAGAGTCCATCCTTTAGATTTGAGGAAGCCACACTATCCTTGAGAGGTAGATGCGAGGTCACTAACCCACTCCAACAACAACATGTCGAACACTAGAAGAACTTGCATAAAAATACTTTATCAATCAAACAAATATCAGAGAATATCCGTAAAATGTTTTATTCAAATGCAGACTAATGCACGAAACAAGAGAATGGAAGATTGCACCTCTAGAGGCCAACAGATCGATCATCGATTCAGTAGTAGTAGGCGTGCATCTACATCAACTCAAAATCATAGGTAGACTCAGGTATGACACTCCTCACCTCTTCCCTTAAGTGCATATTGTTTCAAATTTTTTTTTTAATGAACAAGGAATATTTTTTTATGTGTTGGATATGGCCAGTAAACTTGGCCACCCTCGAATAGTAAAAGTGTAGTTCACTCACCCTTCCATGCAACATAAAAAATTCAGAGCAGGAGGGTGATAACTATGAGGAGTGGGGCCAACGGTTAAAAACAGAAATAGGTGTAGAGGCCATCTCACCAAGCACATTGAGCCCACTACCACAAAATTAATTAAAAAGACAAGCCCGACTTCAGTTTTACCAAAGCTCATTCCCAAAACCATTAGAGAGGTCTACTACGACATCAAAGATTAACTTAGCTACGACCAGGGGTTCCCTAGGGTTCTAGAGAGGAGCTATAGATTCGATTTGCAGGTGCTACAAGATAGGGATAAGGTGTTACATGATCAAATGTAGTTGCTATAGGATTGCAGAGGAGGTGCTACAGAATCAGGACAAGAGGTGAAAAAGGGTCTGAATCAATGAGAAGTTTCCTCCAAACCCCCACAATGATAAGGAAATCATCCAAAGAGGGGTAAGTGGCATATTTTCTCCTCACCCTCCATGTAATTATTAAGTGAAATTCTACCTATACAAACATCCTGTAGCAAACCCTTGAGGAATTGGATTTATTTTGAAAAAGATTGTTTTTTTACATGAGGAAATCAAGGTGGTAGTAGAGTTAGTCCTTTTGAAGCTTGGACTATAATTCTCTTCTCTCTGACTAGAAAATAGGCTCCAACTTCTCTACCCTACCTTAAAACCCTATGCTGCTCTGAACACAATTCTTCATAAACAATTTCTTTGAGATAACTCGAGGAAGAAGCAATAGGATCTATGTGGGGTGAGGCGGGAGAGGGGGTGGGATGGGGGGGGAATTTGAATAGAAGTGAACCCATAGACACCAATAGAATCCATCCTCTTGTTAGAGATATCTTCCTAAGTCATCAATGGATGGTATTCTTTGAAAAATTGAAGGGGTATGATGATGTGGTAACCCATGGATTTTCCATGGCCCTTCACTCTCAAGGAGAAGATAGTGCCACCACTGTTGTAAGGTGACTTTCCATCCATTTGAATGGAGATCTCATTAGCAAAGTGACAATCATACCTTTGGGAGTCAAATGGAGAAAGGAAGATAGAACATAGGCCATCATAGCCAAGAGAAATTTCTTCCTCCTTGACGAGAAGCTTGTTGAAGACAAAAATGGAATAAGAAGGGAGAGCCTCCCATACCCTTAGGATGAAGTGGCCTATAGAATCGTCAAGTACATATCTTGTGAAGGGAGGTTGAGTTTTGTATATGCCTATCAATTTAGGCTGCTCTATGATTTAAGGTTCCAAACAAAATTTCCCATTGCAAGCAGGCTCAGTTTTCCACATTTCCTCCTTCAGTCCATGATTGAAATGAGCTAGAGGGTGAGAGAAGGGAAGCATTAATACATTTCCCATCATGGCCTCATAGTTCTCATTGTTATGAATGCCCTAAGCCACCTTAGGAGCCTTGTGTTGTGGACTGGTATTTTGGACATGAATAGGGAGGTCTTCATTGAGACACAAGCCCAAACCCTGACACAACATGAAGAGACCACAAAATATAGTGTTGGAGGTAAGAAAGAAGAAGAAGGAAAGACAAAACAACAAGGAGAAGAAGCTAAATAGAAAGAAGAAAAATAATAGGAAGAGTTTGAAGGGAAGGAAGAAGAGGTTGAAGGACAAGTTGAAGAAGAGAGGAAAGAAGGAAGAGGGAAAGAAAAAGTAGTAGAAGAGACCCTTGGAGAGCCCTATAGACCTCAGAATAAGGGAAAACGAAAGCAACAGATATGGCTCTTAGAGTGGAATACAGAACAAGAGGTGGTTGCTACTATGGAAACCCTTAGCACGCCTATCAAACTCAAGAGGAGGCAACCTAGGCAAGGCCCCTTATACTTTAAAAGAAGAAAGAACACTAGGATCAAACAAGGGAAGTCTCAACCTCCTTCATTAGTCCCAATCACAATTGATGAATCGGTTAGCCACCAAGAAGGAGAATTAGGATGAGGTGAAGGGAAAATTGAGGAGGACCACCTCCCTCAAAGCCAACGGAAAGAATTCTTTAACACCCATGAGAAGACCAACCATTAGGGTAGTCACAACCAAGCAACTCAAAGCATGAACTGCCCCGCTACAAGAAAGAACAAAGCTACTATAAGAAAGAACAAAGCTACTACAGGAAGGAACATAATTGCTACAGGATAAGGAAAAAGTGCTACAGGAAAGGATAACAACACCTCAAGAGGAGGGAAAAGGTCTACAAGGACTCCAAGAGAATGATCCACAACTTAATCTTGGGTCCTATTACAAGTTTGTTGAAGCAAGAAGAATTATACTTGAAAATTTTTCATTTCCCCTCCTATTTGAGTTAGAAAAATAGAGGAGAAGAACTCACGGGTGTATGCAGATTGCAAAATCCAAGAAAGTAGAGGATCTGAGCTTCATGGAGGAAAATATGAAACAAATGGGTAAGGAAATGGATGAATTGAGCCTAAAGGAACCAATCATGAGGGAAAAATTACAATTAGAAAACAAGAGGCTAAGATAACAACTACAAGAAAAAGAGGCACAACTCGCCACCATGGCAAGCTTGTCCATGGAGGCCATCCAATGCAGGAAAGCATCTAAATCATATACCATTTTCTTCAAATAGTAATGGCTGCAATTATTAATTAAGAATTAACAAAATATGGCTCTCTACCATTTCAAGGTTATAAGAGGTTTATTGACTTCTTCCAGTAGGTAAGAATTGAGGATAGGGACAAATTGGTTGAATTCTATATGCACAACATGATCCTCATAGACATGAACTTTTGGGACCCCAATTCAAGATTGGGGGATGTACAACAGATGGCATTGGCCTCTTGGTTGACCCATTAAGAAACAAGGGTTGAGGAAGTAAAGAAGGTTATGGCCAAAGAAGCAAGTGAGCCCGTATACATCATATTAGAGTTAATAAGCCCCAAGGTTGTCATAAGTAACCATAACATTATCTCTATAGATCCCAAATTGGCCCCTCGCTACCTGGCAACACAAGAACAAGCCATCCTCCATTTTGAATATACCTTTAGGCTATTGGGGATTGATTGTTTTCATGCCTGCCAAAGAGGATGGCATGATATGACTCACATAATACAAATCAAGGAATATCACTCCCCTGAAAGGTTGATGAATGCCCAATGAAGGACCCCATTATACAAAAGAATTATTAAAAGTTTGAAGCTCAATTGGATAGAGCTAAAACTTAGCCCTCCCTTGCTATTGGGCCTATAAGCGAGAATAGATAAAGCATAGGAACAAAGGGAGTGGGCATCCATAGAGGCAAATGAAATATTCTATCCACAAGAAGGCACACCATCTAAGATGCCTTGGGATCTTAGAGAGGTCACTGGGGCCATGCATGAGGTACATATCAGTGAGTAAGTTTATCAGAGGGTGATACACACTTTTAGTACGGGGGTGATGATGGGTACCATCAATAGGTATATTATAAGGCCATTTTACCATCCTCTTGCCTATAAATTCTTCTTTTATCACTTTAGTTGACATCATTTTGGCCATGATGTGTTTAATATGAAGACTAAAGGATGTTTTTCATGCTGCATGGCCTAATCTGGTTAATGTGTAGGATACAAAGAATTTCTTAGTACATTTATGATGCAGAGTCATGTTGAAGGGATCTAGAGGAAGTGTAGGAGGCTTACTTCCTGCATTTACTCTCCTTTGACTCAAAGTGATCCCTAGAATCACTCATCTATAGCTCGAGGTCTACTGGTAGCCAATGAATTCAAGTGAATGTGAGGATCTAAGGTGGCTAGATCCACTTTTATCGATATTTTGGAGGGAAGCAACCTCTTTCCAAGGAGGTTTCCCCTCAGTCATCTTTGTATAAATAAACAAGCCCAAGAGCTCATCATGATTCAAATTTTAGAAGCAAGGAGGGCTACTAAGAGCCAAGTGCTCAAGACTGTCATTTCTATTTTCATTTGCATGTTGTATCTGAACTCTATTTTATGTTAATGAAAGGTATATTGTCACTTCACATATTTGTTGTAGAGGGATGAGTCTGTAGGTTTTAACCCCGTACAGAAATTACCTGCATACGAATTCTAAAACACAGAAAATAAACAATGCGAGAGCATAACACATAAAACACATATACACAGAGATTTTCCCCCAGATCCCAAAACAGGGACTACCAGCTTGATTTTTCATTATGTTCCTTTCAATGTTACAATACATATTTATACATGCCGAAGCATCCAATACCATGGACCGAAAACCATCGCGTCCAAAAAACATGTGCGAAAATCATGCACAAAACCATAGGTGGGTCCACCCAACCTAACATAGGGTCAAAAACCAAAATTTTCTGAGGCGCTGCCCCGGACCCCATAAAGTGGGGTTATGGGTACCCCTCAAACCCCCTGTTAACTATGTGGAAAGAATATAACGCAACCCAACAAAGTGGACTCATTGGGACCTGCGGGTACCAGTGGTTCTATGGGCTTATAGGACCGCGTGTAAGAACTTGACTGCGCAGGCTCCGCTAAGGCTGGAGTATAAAGCAAACACTGTAACCTTGGAAGAAGAAATCCAAGAGGGAAATTCTAGGCTCCAAGAACTTGAAGAAGAAAGGGTATGATTAAGGAAGGAAAATGCTCTGGTAGACGCAAAATTCAAGAAGTTAGAGGATGGGATAAAGGAATATTTTCTCGGTAAGAAGACCAGGGTGACAAGGCAGGATGCACATGATCACGATAAAAAGTTTGAGGGCTATCACGGTGAATTAATCAGACTGATTCCTTGGCTTAGACCGCACATTACTAAGTGAATCGACCAGGGTAGCGTGTTGTAGATGATAAAGTTCGCGATGCCGCCTGTAACAATGAAAGGTGGGCATTTTCTAGGAAACGTGATGGATGACAGGATGAAACTTTACACAGGTGGTGTGACCACCTGACTAGCTGAGGGAAGTACAATCTTAGTGCTCTAGGTAGTTGAAAGGAAGCGTGGAACTATAAACTACTCTGTGCGGGAGCTGCGCACAAAAGAAAAGAGTCACAAGATCAGCATCCACGCATGGGCGGTTGCGCTGCCACGTAGGTTGGCTAGAAAGTGACCATTGAAGTCACTATTCACGATGGGATGCTTGACTTGAGACCAAATGGAGCAGGCGACAGGAATTTAAGACGCGATTTATGGGAAAGATTTGGGAAAATCTGCCGCCAAGGGAGAATTAATGAACCATATTTGGGGGGAACAGTCGAATTCAATTTCAAAAAGCACTATAAACTACAAGGGGCTACCCAGTAAACAACAATTGGTCATTTGTGAATTGAGCAATTGAGAAAAGCCCTGTTTGTTTTGTGCCAAGCGTTGATTGAGCCCCTAAGTTCGCGAGTGATAGATTAATGGACAGACACGATGGCAGCAGCTAAGGAAGATATGGAAATAACCAAATTGACCGTTGAAGAGGCCGCGCAGGCCGTGTCTGTGGAGGATGCTCCGGAAGGTGTTGGGATTTTGGTAGAAATCCTAAAATCACCGCGCACGCCAAGATCCAAGAAGGACAAGCAAATGATGGTTCTAGTGCGTGTGTCCCCGCGGAACCCGCTGCGCACCAAGCTATCAATGGAGAACAAGGGGAAAGTCGTCACAATAGAAACTGATGAAGACAAAGAAGACCTGGAGGACCTAATTGTTGAAAAAGATGAGGACGAAGGTATGGAGGAGGAAATTGATCCCGCACACCCCCCCCAAGTTGCCCGCCTATGTACCCCCAGAGAAAGGGAAGGCGAAAGTGCCCAAGGACCTTGACAAGACCAAGAGCTTGCTCCAGATGCCACTCCTCCTAGACAACATTATTTTTTAGGGCACACACCTGGGAAAGGTGCCGAGCTTAAAATTCGAAGATTGGGACCTTGCTGACCATGATAAGTTCCCTCACCTTGAGACCTCGCACCTCATGAAACCCAAGCTAAACACCGCAGCATGGGTTATAGAATAAGATCTACGAAAGTGGTTGTGCAGAGTGGAAAAGGTCGGGCTACTTAAATTTCTCTGGGTTCCGCATTTCCACCGTGCCCCAATTACAATTTTCGTCATTAGGCAGCTGCTTTGCCTGGTGCATGATGGGTGTTTGTGGCTAGAGGAGCCAATCCCATTCATGATAGACTTGATTCACCACATTTCCAAGCTTCCATGCAAAGGGGAGGACCCCGCAGACATCTCGGAAGGGAAGAGAAGTGACTTGGCCATCGCGGAGGCCATAAACAAGAAGTACAAGTTGGAAAATAAGAAACGGGGCTATGCCATATCCAACATCAACAATAAAACAGTGAGAGTGGTGACCCAAATACTGGCCAGTAAGGTTATGCGCAAGTGTCATGTAGATGAGGTACCCGCAATGGTGGTAGCACTTGTTGAACAGTGCATAGAGGGGGTCCAGTTCAACTAGTTCGAGTTTCTCTGCAAGGAATTATTAGAGAATTTCCGCGAAGCTCAGGAAAAGGGAAAAATGTTCCACAATGCATGGCTTCTACTATCCATAGTGCTCATGGCAGGGGAATTGCCGGAAGATAATCAATTCCCCACAATTGATAGGGATCTTCTAGAGGCCACAAAGTACGCTTCGCTTTGGGCCACAAAGGATGCCAATAGGATCCACGACAGTAAAATATTATGGGTGTTCATGGAGATGAACCTCAAAATGGGGATCAACCACAAGCCGCGGTTTTCACCCAATGTCTACAACATCCTCTAGAGTTTTGCGGAGTTTAAAGTGGACATCCATAGCATATACATCAGAGTGCACAAGGACTCGGCCAAACAATGGAGGAAGCTACCCTTTGTAGCCATAGGTGATGTCATCTTTAACGTCTTGGAGACATGGACGATAGAGTGATGTGCCCTAAACATTGTGGAGATAGAGAAGTCGATGACACAAAGGAAGAAAGAAGAGGCCAAACTGTGCATCGCACAGTTGGCATAAAAAAGAACGAATGAGGGAGTGGTAGCAGAAGCGTGGACGGCGCGGGACGCTGCACAAACAATAACTGAATAGGAAAAGGCCACAGCAACATCAACAGTGTAGGAGGCAACCGTGAAGTCATTCAAGCGCCAAACATTATCTTCGCATGGGAAGGAAGCAAAGGAAGAAGAGGGAGGCGCGGACCCACAAACTATGTCAACACAGTTGAAGTGCTAGCACCCAACCGAGCAGACAGGGCCACGCAAGAAGGTCAAGGCATCAAAGTTGTCTATTGACCCGATCACCCTGACCGAGGGTGATCTGCACAACATTGGTGAGACAGTGCGCGATGTCACCTTCGAGGCCCACCAAAATTACATGTAGGAGAACCAGATTCCATTGGGGGCCCTCAGAGCGCAGCTACAAGAGCTACAGGTGTGCCCTCATCCAGCTAGTACCCTTTTGACTAGCCTTGCAGTCAAAACAACGACAACAAAACAAATGTTGCGCGCTCAGGTGACAAATACCATAGTGATGCCAGAAGGGGCACTAGTGACAACAAATGAGGCCGATAGGCCTACAATTAGTGCACTAAAGGGTCTCAACATCAACATAGCTGCACTCCCATGGGAGACCTTATACGTTCTGCAGGATGGGATAACTGTAGAATTGTGGGCTAGGGAGAATCGCTCACTGCAAGTCCTTAGCAAGTAAAAAATCAATATGGAACAGTTGAGCTTGTAGCACGATGAAGTTATGTCGCAGAGTTGATAGCTGGTACAAGTAGTAAATGAAGCTTGTCAAAGCATCCCGGAGCTGGCCATGCCAGCAGACACACTAGAAGAGGCACACATCCACAAGTTACCAGCAGGGGTGCTGAGGCAAGGGAGGAAATGACAAAGGTTTAGCTCGGTGTGAACCTTCAGATTGCCGAGTTGCGGTTAAAGGTGCAACCTTCCACCCCTCTCGAATTCAGAGAACACTGCACTAGCGCTATTACAGTGGGACTGGACGAGATTGACAGTGCAGTACAAGACTGCACCAGCATGTTGGAAGAGTCATTTGAGGTCCTCACAAATCTATAGGAGGACCCCAACATCCAGTGCTTAGAGACAGAGGCGCAAGAACTCCAACAGTAGTATGACAACGTCAAAGGAACTGCATAGATGGTGGCCCTCACTCAGAGGCTCACGCGGATGCAATAGGCCAAAGCATTGAAAGAACAAGTGGAGACGACACGACACAAGGAAGTAGTCCTGAAGGCACACGTTCAGCCTTAGATCAACAAGAACTTCACCATCATAGCAAAAATTGAAGGCAATATCGCAGACATGCAAGGGATAGATAGAGAAATGCAAAGAAGCACTTCCGACACAATGGTCTCGGAATAACGCATGCAGCAGCTCAGTGTGCTGCCAACCTTGCATCAGTTCGAGCAAAGTTGGAAGGACTCTGTGCAAATATCTTTGCGTCGACAAAGTGACTCGAGGGCGAGTCACGATGTTTGTGTTGGGGGCTTATTGGGCATGGAATCACCCCAAGGTAGGTTTTGGGGCTCAAAGCCCAAGTTTTGATCGAATCCTTTTGTAAAAGCTCTGCGAATTGTGAGTATGGGGCACGAAATCATAAGAGATTCACATGGTTGTCCACCCTAGTTTTTAATGTAATGTCAGCTGGATAGACCTACCCATGGTTCGCGGACCATGGGATTGTATAAATAGAGCAAGGCTCTAAGTGTATAAGATAACTAATAGAGAAGATAGAATAGGAGGGCATGAGAAGTCTAAGTGATTGAGAAGCAGTGTAAAGTGTGTCTTTGGGTCGTAGAGTAGGGAAAGGCTCTGTAGCTGAGTGTGCAGAGGCCTAGTAGTTCGTAGCTGAGTGCGTAGACCCTTGTAGCTGAGTGCGTAGGGTAGGTCAAGTTTGTAGCTATTGGAAGAATCAATAAAGGGAAAGTTTACCATATTTCTGTGAAACTTTTCCTGTTTTAATAAATTATTGGGTATAATTTGCAAGTATATTGTTTATATGCTGCGTGAACTTATTTGAATGTTTTTTATAGCTAATTATAACATAAGACATCCAAGTACACAAAGGTAATTAATTGGTATAGGAGGATAATTAAGGTTGTGGGTAATAGCACAAAGCATGGCTCTAGCAGCGCAGAAGTTCCACACTCCCTGGTTAGGACTACGAGAAGGTAGTGTATTAGGGCGTGAGGAACAGGCAATTGCACGAAGCGACCTGTGCACAGGGACATAGTGAGACTAGTCGAACCTTTTAGACATCTCAAGGGTGGCGAAACCTAGTTCTAGCACCCTCGCATACTACTTCAAGTGAGACCTCAATCCACGCTCCATGGATTGTTGCCAAAAGGGTCAGTAGTACGGGGATTTGTTTGGCTAATTATCTCCGAACATGGGTCAGGCTCCAACAAGCCAACAATAGGACAATATTCCATTTCATGATCCAACATCGTCCAATACTTGCACGACAGATGCATTGGATTAGTGCAATCACGGGCATAGTGTCCTAGTCCTCCGCAATTGTAGCAAATCAACTTCCCTCGACGTATGCTAGGTCCTCGTCCGCTTCGGCCATGTCCATGCTCCTGAAATCCGGTCTGTGCCATCCTTGCGCTTTGGTCAAGGGGTCGCGTTTCATCCTTCACCCTATAGGTTCATAGCTTCTGCAAGTACACTCATCATTCCCTACCAGCCTACAAAAGTTGCAGAACAGCTCTCACGGTGTCTGTACAAACTTCTGTAACAAGTGACAGTTATCCGTGGCATGTTTTCCGGCTACCTGATAGGTAGCACACCATAATGCAGGCCCCGCGCTAGGTTCTGCTTGAGTTTCTGGCATTAAAGGCATCGATCCTTCTTTTGCAATATAGTTTACAAAGATTGGGCAATGGTCTTTGTCATGACCCTGACTCTTCCACTTCAAGCACCATACCTCTTCGCGCACCTATGGTCGAACCATCATGTACTGCTTCAGAATTTACATCTCAAGGCATAGATTCTTCAGCTGCACATGGATATACTGAACTCCTAGATTTGGATCTTGCATCGAAGTTTCATGTAGTCTCATGGTAATCTCCAAGGCCTTTGCTTGAGTTGTTATCTTTTGTTGTGATAGCGCACTCCTTAAGTGTGGTAGTAACGAAGCCACAAACCACTCGTGATGTTGTCCATTTGTCAAATTCATGTTGGCTTCGCGGATTGTACGCTTCAACCTCTGATCTAGTTCTTACTGCGTCTTGCTTGGTTTCATTGAGACTTCTTTGAATCCCACAATCCACTGTGCCTCAAATTTAGACCTACTTAATTCTCTATTCAGTGCTGCTGGAAGTCTTCCACTCCAACATTCGAGTTATCATTAGAGTCCTTAATATACCAGGTTAGTGCGCGATCTTGCAGAGCACTAACCAGTGTCACCTTCTTTATATGATCATCTGTAACACCTTGATCTTCCCATACAACCCACACAGCGAACTAGAATTGGTCTGGGTCGTCATTTCCAGCCTTTGAACAAAGGCAACTTCACTATATTTTCCATACTGAACTGCGGAGGAGGTGGAGGCGGTACGGTCGAAGTTGGACGTGATGGCGGTGAAGTTAGAGGTGGTGTGTGGAGAGGTGGTATTCGCAGGAATCCTTGTCTTATTAACTGAAGAACACTTCGCACAGAAACCTTCTCTATTTCTTCCTCATCACCTCGTGGAGGAGAAATCAATGGACTATACTTCAGACCCTTTTTTCCTTTGTTCCTGTAGGTTTTTCCACTGCGCGTAGTCTCGAACATCAAGGTCGTTGCATAACGTTTTTTTTGCAAAATAACATTTTAATCTAGGTATTCAAAGATTTTACATACCTCGCGGTCATTTGAAAAAGCGCTGCTCCACATCACTATTGCTGACTGAGGTGTCGACCACGAATTTAGTTAGAATTCCTCCTATGATGTGATCGAGCCAATTATCGATAGTGTTGTACCTTAAGAAACCAATTTCCTGGCTGTGTAGAAATTGTGCTTAAGACATTAATGATTATAATGATTGTCACTTATTTGTCACTTAATTGTATGTTGTGTTCTCAAATGAAGGACCTGGGGAACTTGGTTCTTAACCCTCAATACTCAAGTGACATGAAAATATCAGAATTCCATTTGATTGCTGAATATAAATGATGAATGAAGAAAGCTTGAAGAAGTTAGTGACAATATGTTGTTTTACACAGAATCTACTATCTGTGACACTTGGAGAAGTTAAAGATAATATGTTGTCTTACACAAAAACTACTATATGTAACTTAAAAGAATTGCAGAGGTAAGAACTTCAAGCATAGGAGCGCTCTTTTAAGGGATTTTAACTTCATTTACATAAGCAAATAAAGACCTGTAGCTTCATTACCATATTTAAAGGAAGAAAACATATGATGACACATAACAGAGAAGTCACAAAATCATACCCAAAAATGCATGGAAAACTTCTGATTCTTTCATTAATCAACAATCGTATCAGGAATATAGTGGTCTAGTATCCAGGTTCTCCAAAGTTCGAACCCCTTCTCTATAAATTTTCCTCTTTTTATACATTATGAGACAATTGGTAATCACCAAAACTGTCAAACTACTTAACTATTCTCCTAACTATCTAAAGTAAAAGTTATTACAGAATATTACATAGAGGATAAAGACACCTCGTAAATAAAATAGTAAGAAGTAATAGAATTTAGAAAATAATGATGATTGTTAGCTTTTCAGATCTTTTGCTTGGCTGTTGATGAAGTTTCTCTATAGATGCTTTAATAATGGTTAAACTATTTTAATAATAATAAACTGTATTTGACAAAACCCCATGCTTGAACTTGTGCCCACATATGTATTGGGAGTGTTTTGATTGGCCAAAGCACAAGGAAACCCAACCAATCACCGTCCCTTTGAAGTTTTTATCATCTCCCTCTAACTTTGGTTATTTTTCTTAAACAATGGAATCGACTAATTTACACGAAACATAGTTTACCACGAAACTGAAACAGATTAATAGTCTAGTTCATAAACCTGTCAGGTTCACCTTAGCTGTACGCAATCACCATATGATCACTCATTTAATAAATGGTCCAATCCTTCAGAACTCATGAGACTTAAAACCTATTTGAATTAAAACTTATCAAGTCCGCTTTTTCAATGCCCCTTTGACTCCCATACGGACCTGTTACACAGTAATTTGTCACCATTGGTCACCGTCCCTGTTACCCCTGTTTTCGTACATTGGAGGATACATTCCGGGACCTGTGAGCAGTGAAATAGCCTAAAAACACTTGCATTATGTTCCCCTGAGTATGTACTTCATGTTCCCTGAAGACACCTTCTGCAAATTATCCCTGAAAAGTGCCCTTTTTCCGTTGGCGCAGGTACATAGTGTCTTATCCGCGCCAATCACTAAGATCCTCAAAAAGGGGCGCGCCCATTGGCGCTCTGTCCTAGAAAAACACTCGCGCCAACTAAGTTTGGTAATGCTTTTTGGCAAACGCGCGCCCGTATGTTTTTTCCTCTTAGATCATGAAGTCCTTTGAGGGAAAAATCCATCTGATAGAGGTCGAGAGTCATCATCTATCCTTGACACCTATCCTCAGTAGCTTTTCGGAGATAATGCCAATCCACAATGGGCATCCTGGTGCATTGAATCTTCCTCCCTTCTCCATTTATAAAAGTCTATCCTCATGCATTAGACAAGCTAGTTTTTGTGAGTGCTGGAGTAATGCTAGAGTGATAATAAGAATTTTGAAGCATAGGGAGGTTATGTTGCCGGAATCCTGAGAGAGAGACGACCTTTTGCAAGGCATACATAGCTACTCGCCCAGCCAGAGAATAGGTTCAGCGTCAGAACCTTGGTTGCATCTTTCTCTGCTTTTATTCATTAATAGAAGAATATCATTATGGTTCCACTCCTATTGTATTTATAATGATGATTGAGTTATATCTTTTCTAACTGATATATAGTTGCATCTATTGGATTTTATGCTTGTATTTGTGTCGTTCTTTGCATGTGCAGGTGTCCATTCACAAGGATTGTGGGGATTGTGACCAGCCGGAGAAAAGGAATGGGAGCGACGATTCTTCTACAAGTATTAGCGTTAGAATCCAGGTAGGCCATCATCATCGATCTTTGATTTTCAATTAGGAACCTGCGTGTTAGCGTTGTGTGATTGTTGCTAGACCCCATTTGGGCTAGTGGGATCGCCTCTGTCCGCAGAGGGGATTTACCTGTTCAACAATTTGGCGACTCCGCTGGGGAACTAACCTGTTGTTTGATTTGTAAACTTTGGACAGAGCCTGAGGTATGGCCAGATAGCCTTCGAAACACTATTGCTTTGCATTAGTGAAGTAGATCAAAGCCACTTCAGTCAATCTCTGGTTTGGTTTACGGACTGAACAATTTGGGAATTTGTCTTGCATGTTAGTTTTTCTCTTGTTTGCTTGCTTGGATAGCTTTCTGGATTGAATTTCTTGCTGTTTCTTGCTTCCTGGCCTTCCTAGATACTGTAAACCAAGCTTTGGACCACCTGTTTTGTTTTTTTTACTTGGAAAACTTTATTAGCGCGACTTTTCTTCTGACAGTCGCGCCAGTTGGCGCATGTTGCTAACTGACAACCCGCGCCAATCCCTTTATAGCGTGAGTTGCAGCCTACTGTTAACCTTTTCGGATCACTTGTTTGCCAGCCTTCTGAGCTGGGATTTGTATCTTGCCATATCTATTGCAGCTTCTGGAAGTGTGTTAGACATTTGTGTGACTGGTTATTACTTTTATCTTTCAGTTGTTTGCTTATTTCTATCAATTTTGTATCCTAGCCCTAGAACACCTAGTGGCTTTGCATGTCGAGCCTTCTGTGGGAAGTTGTGGTTTGGTAATCCAGTCAGCTTTTTGGTTGTTTTCCGCACTCATCTAGTGGTTGTGAAATTTTGGTATTCTATGCTTCGAGTGATTAACTTATAGCTTGTTTGGATTTACTCTTTTGAGAAATTCTTAATTTGATTTCCTTTGATCATTACTTGAAGGTTTGTCTCAGTCTCTTCACAATTTTGCATCTTTTTTCTTTTGTTTTTGGGGGCTAAATTGGGTATGAGTGTTAATCGCCTTTGAGTATTTTTATTTTTTGATCTTTGCAAATCTCATCCAATTTTCTTGATTTGCACTTAACTGGTTCTTAGATTACATTAGAATCATCTTGTGTTTGAGAATTCTCTTTCATAGATTACACGTACATAATTAGAATTCTCATTTGCGCATAGATTACATTTGCACACTTTTCAAGTGAATTGTGCATAGATTACAATTTCATTCCTCCTTTGAATTCCTTTTTGTCCTGTTGAGCTTAGATTACATAGCTACTAGACCTTAGTTTTCCTTTTGATTTGGAAAACTGCTTTGGTGTCTTGGGGACTTTGTTGTCTTCTCATCGAGTGATTTTATTTCTTTTGCTTGGTGTAGCTATCTCTCAAAATCATTTTAAGGGTTTTGTGCCATTGAAAAGAAAATCAAACTAGTATCCTTTGCATTTAATAGTTAAAAGGAAAAGAACATTTCGTTGATTTGTGTTTTCAAAAGAAAAGTTTCATTTCCTTGCCATTAGTTGCATTAGGTTGTTTGATTGCTTGAGTTCATCTTTTTTGATTGGAAAATTCCTAACCTTCTCATAGTTAGAATTCATAGAACAAAATGATGTTCTTTGGCATGTAGTTTGCATTTAGGAGGTTTCGAGAGATCACATATGGTAGGACCAAAAACCGAAACATAATTGAAGATAAATTGTAAAATAAACTGAATGAACCTAACAATGCATTGGAACATAACGCACATATTCTAGAGGTCTAGGTTAGAGACGTGTTCCGGCGTCTTTAAACCTGGTAGCTTACCGTTGAGTGG